>JARQWZ010003509.1:0-156447 GCA_033150135.1 Gobio occitaniae | reverse complement strand
TCACCTTTTTGTCAAAATAAATCGGACAGTACAGGTCCAGATGAGATCTATTGCAAAACATGTTATTACGAAGATACTCGACATTCTTGAATCAAAGGTCAACATGGATTACACTGCACGAGTAAATGTGAACCTGTAAACACAATAAAGAGCATGATTTTCCGTTTATTCAGTGTCATCACAAAAACACGTTCTCTGCCAGCAACAGAACACAAGTCTTCCAAAAGAAGATGATGCTGGTAAAAAATAGAAAACAAAGACAAAACACTTTGTTTATGAAGATAAAATAGTTCTAAAGCATGCATTAGAGCAGACTTCAAAACAATAACGGTCTAAGACAATGGAGTCGAACGCATTATTACAAAACCTCACGGTCCAGAACTAGACTCGTGAACATGCTTCTCGATTGGTTGGCGTGCAGAGGCGGTCACAGGGGGATTGTGATGAAGGAAAGATGCATAACACCAGTAATGCCATATGGAGATGATGGGACCATCACGTGTTGGTGGCGGCTGTGAACACAGGGCCGGTGTGAACGCCGTCTCCCGCCACCTCTCCCATGGCCTGCAGTGCCACTGTGGCGGCCATTGCCTTGGCGTGTTTCTTATTGGGACTGGCAGTCTGAGGCTGGTAATCACTGCCATTCACCACCACCTGACGGACACAAACACATCTGACCTCTCATCACAAATCCACAGTTTGGTGTAGTTGTATGTAAAGCTCATCAGGGGTTAAAAAGGTGTAACACAATTTAAATACCATGGGCAATAAAATACATTTAAAGGGTTAGTTCACCCAAAAATGAAAATTCTGTCATTAATTCCTCACCCTCATGTCGTTCGACACCCGTCAGACCTCCGTTCATCTTCAGACACAAATGAAGATATTTTAGTGTAAAGCTGATGCTGAGAAAGGCTTCAGATTGGCCTCCATTGGCATTCAGTACATTTACACTCACAAGACCCATAAAAGACACTTAAAACGTTGTTACAAAGTCCATCTCACCACAGTGGTTCTACAATAACTTTATGGAGTGACGAGAATAGTTTTTGTGCGCAAAAAAACCCTAAATAACGACTTATTTAGTGATGACGATTTCAAAACACGGCATCATGAAGCTTCGGAGCGTTATGAATCAGTGAGTCGATTCAGCGGGTTGAATCGCCAAATTTCAGCAGTTTGATACGCGATCCGAATCATGATTCGACTCACTGATTCATAACGCTTCGAAGCTTCATGATACCGTGTTTTGAAATCGTCATCACTATGTAAGTCGTTATTTAGGGTTTTTTTGCGCACAAAAACTATTCTCGCCGATTCATAAAGTTATTGTAGAACCACTGTAGTGAGATGGACTTTGTAACGACGTCTTTAGTGTCTTTTAAGGGTCTTGAGAGTGAACCGTGCATTGAGCCAATGGAGGCCTTTCAGAGCCATCAGATTTACACTAAAATATCTTCATTTGTGTCTGAAGATGAACGGAGGTCTGACGGGTGTCGAACGACATGAGGGTAAGTCATTAATGACAGAATTTTCATTTTTGGGTGAACTAACCCTTTAAGTAAAACACTGGAAAGAACCAAGCGACTCCTCCAGCAGTTTCTCTTGAAGCCAATACGGAAGTGACTTAAAATGCTTTTTATATAGAGGCTACGTAAATTTTCCAATCAATGATCCAGGCAGCGCGTTTTCGTCTCCCTCCTTCATTTTAAAGCTCAGGGTTCAATACAGAATGGATTAATCTGCGTTATGTTTTTTAACACGTTATTTTTCCTCAGATTAATTAGTCGAAATTAACGCGTTATTTTGACAGCCCTAATATATCGTTAGCCTCATAGCATAATTGCCCAGATCATATTTCAATGTTATTGGACTTAGGCAATTATGCTATGAGGCTAACGAGATATATATATATATATATATATATATATATAAAAACTTTAAATGGAGCACTGACCTTGAAGAGGAAGTTCTTGCGATGGTCGGGTCCGCTGTGGTGCACCATCACAAACTCCGGCTGCAGCCACTTCTTCTTATTGCACATCTCCATCAGAGCTGACACCGGATGCTTTCCTGCAGGAAACAACACACGATTTACACAAAGTCCGGTAAACCAGTTACATTTGACACATTTTATCAACCAATCTCTGACTTGTAATGGGGTTTTGGTTTCCTTGCCACTGTTGCCTCTGGCTTGGCGTGCTCAGTTGGGGACAAAATTTTTCAACTAAACATCGAAATAAATCTAATTAATAAACTAAATTAACCATTTAAACTAAATTACTGATCTAATTATTGATCTAAAGCCCACACTGTCACTGTATGATAATAGAAATGAACTGATGACATCAGCGTTTTTTCCAGAATGGCTATACAGCTGAATAAAATTATGCTGCATTATTTTTTATGTTTAACACTGTAAAGCTGCTTTGAAACAATCTACATTGTTAAAAGCGCTATATAAATAAAGTTGACTTGACTTGACCTGTAAAGTCTGACATATGAAATAATAGTCAGAAAAATATATATTTTTTTAAATTAAAACAATCTTTCCATATGCGTTTTATGTTGAGCATCATATTTGATGCATCAGGCTTTTATGGCTCATATAGTCTGATTTTATTCAGAGAGCAAAAACATGTATGGACAAAAAGTGATGAAATTCTGATGCTTGTAATGTAAATCAATGAGATCTGTATAATAGTATAGAAGAAATGTACATAAGTGCATATAAATGTCAATAATGTCTTAGTAAGATGATATTTAAATGCTTTTTTTGATCATCAAAGCTCTGTAGATTTAAACATAATGCAATGATGATTGAGAGATGAACAAATAACCCTTCCTCAAAAGCCTGATGATCATATCTGTAGTGTTGTAGTACTCAAGACCTGTTTTTGAAGGTCTCGTCTCAATCACACTTGTACTCGGTCTTAGAGGACATAGGATTTTGTTTTCGAGACCGGTCAACTCACGGCTTCAGATGCAATCAATAACTTATTTCTAATTTGATTTATTTATTGTGCCGGTTCAGAAATTAATATATATACAGGGTTCCCACTCTTTTTCAGCAACCATTTTCCAGGACGTTTTCAATTTTACTACAGCGGGAATAAAAGACAAGGATCAAGCCAAATATTGCTTTCGAAGTCTTTAAAAGCTGTACAGTTTATTGCCATTGCTTAACAATCCAGCATTTTTCAATATGAGCTCTTTATCATACATTATGACTGTGGAAGCTTGTTTACACCACAGAATAGAAAGAAAAGGTAATTGTGACTTTTTATCTCGCTATTCTGACTTTCTCGCAATTGCGAGTTTACATATTTGTGATATAAACGCAAAAATTGTTGCAATTCTTTTTTCCTCAGAATTGGACTTTATAACTTGCAATTGCAGTTTAGATCTCACAATTCTGAGAAAATAAGTCAGAATTGCAAGATATAAACTCGCAACTGCGCAAAAAAGTCAATTGTGAAGAAAAGACTTGCGAGTTTATATCACGCAATTCTGACTTTATAACACACAAATGTGACTTTATATCAAAATGATGTGATTAGTTAGCAGCTTACGAGTTAACATTCACTGCATACATTTGAGCCGTTAATAGCGTTAGCTTTTAAACATCATTATTCAAATACTATTCACACGCATCAAACTCAGCGTTCCTGAACATGTGCTTTCTGCAACTAGCGCTAATTCTTTGGGCCAGCGATAAACTCTTTATACTCGGCTAAAGAAATAACTTTTTTTTAAAGAATTTTCCCAGACAACAAGATTTTCCAGGACATTTGACTTTTTCTCTAATTTTCCATGTGTTTTCCAGGACTGGAAAATTTGTCATCAATTTTCCAGGTTTTCCAGGACGAGTGGGAACCCTGATATATATATTGATGTATATATATATATTGTATATTCAAGGATCATCTACTAACGTAACCAATGTCACTCACCTAGATGATCCTTCATCACCACTATGTTGCCAGACTTCTGTGTTTTTTCTCCTTCTGCTACAAGCCCTGAATGGACAGAAGCACATGCCGTCAAGACCAGCATCTCAGCGATACCATCATCACTCACTGGTTTCTTCACGGCCTGCTCTCGCTCACCCTTGCGATCCGTTTTGAAGTCGATAATGATGGGCTCCACCGTGCCTTCCCTGTGCTTCCCCAAACCCTCCCCTGAACGCCATCCCATCTTCCTCATCAACAACTCGCCCATCCCGCCCGAGACCGGCGCGGCCCGCAGGAACTGGTCCTGAATGGAACGGGACAGATTCAGACAGAGAGAAAGAAAGAGAGGCAAATGGAGAGAAACGGCACGCAGTGAGAGGTTCGCTCGTTCAGGCAGGTCACATGACTTCAGCCGCAGCTGTGCTCAAAACAAAACGCTACATTTCTATTTTAACAGTTCACGGTGTTATAATATAGAATATATCAATTGTTTAAATCCTCTATTTCTCACCTGCAGCAGTTTAAGAGACTAAACAAGTATAAATATACATATTAACACCACAGAGGCTGCATTTATTTGGAAAAAAAAACGACAACATAATATTGTGAAATATTACTCCAGTGTAGATCAGCTGTTCTCTCTGTGAATATATAGTAAAGTGACATTTATATCGTGATCAAAGCTGAATTTATCATCATTACTCCAGTCTTCAGTGTCACATGATCCTTCATCATTCTCATATGAGGATTTGATGCTCGAGAAACATTAATGATTATTATCAGTGTTGAAAACAGTGACAAATGAATCAAAAGTGAGTTAGAATGTTACAAATGAATCAAAAGAGACAAATGAATCAAGAGACAAATGAATCAAAAGTGAGTTAGAATGTTACAAATGAATCAAAAGAGACAAATGAATCAAAAGTGAGTTAGAATGTTACAAATGAATCAAGTGACAAATGAATCAAAAGTGAGTTAGAATGTTACAAATGAATCAAAAGAGACAAATGAATCAAGAGACAAATGAATCAAAAGTGAGTTAGAATGTTACAAATGAATCAAAAGAGACAACTGAATCAAAAGTGAGTTAGAATGTTACAAATGAATCAAGTGACAAATGAATCAAAAGTGACAAATGAATCAAAAGTGAGTTAGAATGTTACAAATGAATCAAAAGAGACAAATGAATCAAAGAGACAAATGAATCAAAAGTGAGTTAGAATGTTACAAATTAATCAAAAGTGACAAATGAATCAAGAGACAAATGAATCAAAAGTGAGTTAGAATGTTACAAATGAATCAAGTGACAAATGAATCAAAAGTGAGTTAGAATGTTACAAATGAATCAAAAGTGACAAATGAATCAAGAGACAAATGAATCAAAAGTGAGTTAGAATGTTACAAATGAATCAAAAGTGAGTTAGAATGTTACAAATGAATCAAAAGAGACAAATTAATCAAAGTGAGTTAGAATGTTACAAATGAATCAAAAGTGAGTTAGAATGTTACAAATGAATCAAAAGTGACAAATGAATCAAGAGACAAATGAATCAAAAGTGAGTTAGAATGTTACAAATGAATCAAGTGACAAATGAATCAAAAGTGAGTTAGAATGTTACAAATGAATCAAGTGACAAATGAATCAAAAGTGAGTTAGAATGTTACAAATTAATCAAGTGACAAATTAATCAAAAGAGACAAATTAATCAAAAGTGAGTTAGAATGTTACAAATGAATCAAAAGTGAGTTAGAATGTTACAAATTAATCAAGTGACAAATGAATCAAAAGTGAGTTAGAATGTTACAAATTAATCAAGTGACAAATGAATCAAAAGTGAGTTAGAATGTTACAAATTAATCAAGTGACAAATGAATCAAAAGTGAGTTAGAATGTTACAAATTAATCAAAAGAGACAAATTAATCAAAAGTGAGTTAGAATGTTACAAATGAATCAAAAGTGACAAATGAATCAAAAGAGAGTTAGAATGTTACAAATGAATCAAGTGACAAATGAATCAAAAGTGAGTTAGAATGTTACAAATGAATCAAAAGTGACAAATGAATCAAAAGTGAGTTAGAATGTTACAAATGAATCAAGTGACAAATGAATCAAAAGTGAGTTAGAATGTTACAAATGAATCAAGTGACAAATGAATCAAAAGTGAGTTAGAATGTTACAAATGAATCAAGTGACAAATGAATCAAAAGTGAGTTAGAATGTTACAAATTAATCAAAAGTGACAAATGAATCAAAAGTGAGTTAGAATGTTACAAATGAATCAAAAGTGAGTTAGAATGTTACAAATTAATCAAGTGACAAATGAATCAAAAGTGAGTTAGAATGTTACAAATGAATCAAGTGACAAATGAATCAAAAGTGAGTTAGAATGTTACAAATTAATCAAGTGACAAATGAATCAAAAGTGAGTTAGAATGTTACAAATTAATCAAGTGACAAATGAATCAAAAGTGAGTTAGAATGTTACAAATGAATCAAGTGACAAATGAATCAAAGTGAGTTAGAATGTTACAAATTAATCAAGTGACAAATGAATCAAAAGTGAGTTAGAATGTTACAAATTAATCAGTGACAAATGAATCAAAAGTGAGTTAGAATGTTACAAATGAATCAAAAGTGAGTTAGAATGTTACAAATGAATCAAAGTGACAAATGAATCAAAAGTGAGCTAGAATGTTACAAATGAATCAAAAGTGACAAATGAATCAAAAGTGAGTTAGAATGTTACAAATGAATCAAAAGTGACAAATGAATCAAAAGAGACAAATGAATCAAAAGTGAGTTAGAATGTTACAAATGAATCAAAAGTGACAAATGAATCAAAAGAGACAAATGAATCAAAGTGAGTTAGAATGTTACAAATGAATCAAGTGACAAATGAATCAAAAGTGAGTTAGAATGTTACAAATGAATCAAAAGTGAGTTAGAATGTTACAAATGAATCAAAAGTGACAAATAAATCAAAAGTGAGTTAGAATGTTACAAATTAATCAAAAGTGACAAATGAATCAAAAGTGAGTTAGAATGTTACAAATTAATCAAGAGACAAATGAATCAAAAGTGACAAATGAATCAAAAGTGACCGTTATGTTACAAATGAATCAAAAGTGACAAATGAATCAAAAGTGAGTTAGAATGTTACAAATGAATCAAAAGTGACCGTTATGTTACAAATGAATCAAAAGTGACAAATGAATCAAAAGTGACTGTTAGAATGTTACAAATGAATCAAAAGTGAGTTAGAATGTTACAAATGAATCAAAGTGACAAATAAATCAAAAGTGAGTTAGAATGTTACAAATTAATCAAGTGACAAATGAATCAAAAGTGAGTTAGAATGTTACAAATTAATCAAGAGACAAATGAATCAAAAGTGACAAATGAATCAAAAGTGACCGTTATGTTACAAATGAATCAAAAGTGACAAATGAATCAAAAGTGAGTTAGAATGTTACAAATGAATCAAAAGTGACCGTTATGTTACAAATGAATCAAAAGTGACAAATGAATCAAAAGTGACTGTTATGTTACAAATGAATCAAAAGTGACCGTTACAATGTTACAAATGAATCAAAAGTGACAATTAATTAAAAGGGACCGTTATAATGTTACAAATTAATCAAGTGACAAATGAATCAAAAGTGAGTTAGAATGTTACAAATTAATCAAGTGACAAATGAATCAAAAGTGAGTTAGAATGTTACAAATTAATCAAGTGACAAATGAATCAAAAGTGAGTTAGAATGTTACAAATTAATCAAAAGAGACAAATTAATCAAAAGTGAGTTAGAATGTTACAAATGAATCAAAAGTGACAAATGAATCAAAAGAGAGTTAGAATGTTACAAATGAATCAAGTGACAAATGAATCAAAAGTGAGTTAGAATGTTACAAATGAATCAAAAGTGACAAATGAATCAAAAGTGAGTTAGAATGTTACAAATGAATCAAGTGACAAATGAATCAAAAGTGAGTTAGAATGTTACAAATGAATCAAGTGACAAATGAATCAAAAGTGAGTTAGAATGTTACAAATGAATCAAGTGACAAATGAATCAAAAGTGAGTTAGAATGTTACAAATTAATCAAAAGTGACAAATGAATCAAAAGTGAGTTAGAATGTTACAAATGAATCAAAAGTGAGTTAGAATGTTACAAATTAATCAAGTGACAAATGAATCAAAAGTGAGTTAGAATGTTACAAATGAATCAAGTGACAAATGAATCAAAAGTGAGTTAGAATGTTACAAATTAATCAAGTGACAAATGAATCAAAAGTGAGTTAGAATGTTACAAATTAATCAAGTGACAAATGAATCAAAAGTGAGTTAGAATGTTACAAATGAATCAAGTGACAAATGAATCAAAAGTGAGTTAGAATGTTACAAATTAATCAAGTGACAAATGAATCAAAAGTGAGTTAGAATGTTACAAATTAATCAAGTGACAAATGAATCAAAAGTGAGTTAGAATGTTACAAATGAATCAAAAGTGAGTTAGAATGTTACAAATGAATCAAAAGTGACAAATGAATCAAAAGTGAGCTAGAATGTTACAAATGAATCAAAAGTGACAAATGAATCAAAAGTGAGTTAGAATGTTACAAATGAATCAAAAGTGACAAATGAATCAAAAGAGACAAATGAATCAAAAGTGAGTTAGAATGTTACAAATGAATCAAAAGTGACAAATGAATCAAAAGAGACAAATGAATCAAAAGTGAGTTAGAATGTTACAAATGAATCAAGTGACAAATGAATCAAAAGTGAGTTAGAATGTTACAAATGAATCAAAAGTGAGTTAGAATGTTACAAATGAATCAAAAGTGACAAATAAATCAAAAGTGAGTTAGAATGTTACAAATTAATCAAAAGTGACAAATGAATCAAAAGTGAGTTAGAATGTTACAAATTAATCAAGAGACAAATGAATCAAAAGTGACAAATGAATCAAAAGTGACCGTTATGTTACAAATGAATCAAAAGTGACAAATGAATCAAAAGTGAGTTAGAATGTTACAAATGAATCAAAAGTGACCGTTATGTTACAAATGAATCAAAAGTGACAAATGAATCAAAAGTGACTGTTAGAATGTTACAAATGAATCAAAAGTGAGTTAGAATGTTACAAATGAATCAAAAGTGACAAATAAATCAAAAGTGAGTTAGAATGTTACAAATTAATCAAGTGACAAATGAATCAAAAGTGAGTTAGAATGTTACAAATTAATCAAGAGACAAATGAATCAAAAGTGACAAATGAATCAAAAGTGACCGTTATGTTACAAATGAATCAAAAGTGACAAATGAATCAAAAGTGAGTTAGAATGTTACAAATGAATCAAAAGTGACCGTTATGTTACAAATGAATCAAAAGTGACAAATGAATCAAAAGTGACTGTTATGTTACAAATGAATCAAAAGTGACCGTTACAATGTTACAAATGAATCAAAAGTGACAATTAATTAAAAGGGACCGTTATAATGTTACAAATGAATCAAGTGACAAATGAATCAAAAGTGACAAAGGAATCAAAAGTGACAAATGAATCAAAAGTGAAAGTTAGAATGTTACAAATGAATCAAAAGTGACAATTGAATCAAAAGTTACAAATGAATCAAAAGTGACAGTTAGAATGTTACAAGTGAATCAAAAGTGACAAAGGAATCAAAAGTTACAAATGAATCAAAAGTGAGTTATAATGTTACAAAAGATTCTATTTCAAATCAATGCTGCTCTTTTGAACTTTCTATTCCTCAAAGAACCCTGAAAAATAAAAGTATCCGTTTCCACAAAAATATGAACAGTTTTCAACACTGATAACAATCATAAATGTGTCTCGAGCATCAGATCCTCATATGAGAATGATTAGTGAAGGATCATGTGGAGTAATGATGATAAATTCACATAGAGAACAGCTGATCTACACTGGAGGAATATTTCACAATATTACCGTTTTTTAAAAAAAACAAGTAAATGCAGCCTCGGTGCACATAAGAGACATTTAAATAAAAAAACGGTAATAATTCCAAACCTTTTGACCAGTAGTGTATATCTTACAAAACACAAATTTAATGTGCAAGCCTTCAACAGGCGAAGCATCAATACCGTCCTGAACAGAACTCAGGCTTTGAGTCGGTTCAGTGGACACAAACAGGAGCACATGGCAGAAATGCATCAGTTCACACACATATCCACATGAATAGAAGGAAGGGAGCTGGAGGACGTACGTACCTAGGCCCCCATCATCGGCCGAGCATCTGACGTGAATAGAAGGGGCCTGACTCTGACCATGGCAACAAGGCAGCTACAAGGACTGACCCTGCAACAAGTTTCCATACAGAGGGGTGAGAGTTCACAGGTCAGACTGTGAGCCCCCACCCCTCGTCCATCCGTGTCCCAACCCAACCAATGAGCTTGAGCCTCATGCCAGATCCCAAAAGGAGCAAACATTGTTCGGCTTGACCCTTTCAGATGCTCCTTCAACCTTCGATATCATTTGAAGAATTTGGGTCCCGCTCTTAAGTCAAGAGTGAGCTCCAAACACATCACAGGTTTATAACATTGAGACTGTGGTATCTGGGCCGTTTTTGTAACACTGCCCTGAATAAACGGGCTTGTGTGAATGCGATGATCTCTCTGTACAGATATAGCTTAGTCTAAATAAAAACGTTGGATTATCACGTCTTTGAACGTTAATGGGTTAGTTCACCCAAAAATGAAAATTCTGTCATTAATTCCTCACCCTCATGTCGTTCGACACCCGTCAGACCTCCGTTCATCTTCAGAACACAAATGAAGATATTTTAGTGTAAATCTGATGGCTCTGAAAGGCCTCCATTGGCTCAATGCACGGTTCACTCTCAAGACCCTTAAAAGGCACTAAAGACGTCGTTACAAAGTCCATCTCACTACAGTGGTTCTAAAATAACTTTATGAATCGGCGACAATAGTTTTTGTGCGCAAAAAAACCCTAAATAACGACTTACATAGTGATGACGATTTCAAAACAAGGCATCATGAAGCTTTGAAGCGTTATGAATCAGTGAGTCGATTCAGCAGTTTGAATCGCCAAATTTCAGCAGTTTGACACGCGATCCGAATCATCATTCGACTCACTGATTCATAACGCTTCGAAGCTTCATGATGCCGTGTTTTGAAATCGTCATCACTATGTAAGTCGTTATTTAGGGTTTTTTTGCGCACAAAAACTATTGTCTATACGTCTTTAGTGTCTTTTAAGGGTCTTGAGAGTGAACCGTGCCATTGAGCCAATGGAGGCCTTTCAGAGCCATCAGATTTACACTAAAATATCTTCATTTGTGTCTGAATATGAACGGAGGTCTGACGGGTGTCCAACGACATGAGGGTGAGTAATTAATGACAGAATTTTCATTTTTGGGTGAACTAACCCTTTAAGTTTTGCATCAGTCGGCATCCAAAGCCTTCTCAGCTAAAGCGAGACTCATTACAAACACACTTTTGCTTGAGAGGCTTGTGTTGCGTAAAACTGAATAATAATAATAATAATAATAATAATAATAATGATAATGATCATAATAAGACCAAGGGGTTTTCAGTAGTGCCTCTTGGAGTAACAATCACATATGAGGTCATGAGAGTCATTGCTTTAATAAAATGACAGGAACATCAATATGATATATGTTCAAAATGTGATGTTTTTTTAATAAAGAAAATCATACTTTTATTCAGCAAGGATGCATTAAATTGAGCAAAAGTTACAGTAAAGACATGTATAAGGTTACAAAAGATTCTATTTCAATTAAATGCTGTTCTTTTGAGCACTAGTTAGGGATGTAATGATGCATTGTATATCGAGGTATAGCGATATAAAAATGCAACGATATTATCGGTGATGTAAACCAGTGTTTTTCAAACTTTTTTTTTTTGCGACCCATATATAGGCCTACAACCATTTACATTCAAACAGGTCAAGCCAAGCATTAAGAACTGGGGCTGCACGATTTGGGGAAAATATCTAATTGCGAGCGATTATTCTGGTTAAAATTGCGATTTAAAATGCGATTATTGTCATTTTATTTTTTTTAACAAATTAAAAGTGTGTATATAACATTGTGTTTATATTAGGGCTGTCAAAAGATTAATCGCATCCAAAATAAAAGTTTGTGTTTACATAATATATGTGTGTGTACTCTATTAACTATTATTTATATATAAATACACACACATTCATGTATATATTTAAGAAAAAAATATAATTTTTATATATAAAACATTTATATTTATATATTATATAAATGTATATACAGTATATACATGCAAATATTTCTTAAATATATACATATTTGGGTGTGTGTATTTATATATAAATAATAATTAACAGAGTACACACACACATATATTATGTAAACACAAACTTTTATTTTGGATGCGATTAATCGCGATTAATCTTTTGAAAGCCCTAGTTTATATATTAATATGACTAATAATTATTATTATTGCTAAATAAAAATTACGAAATATTACTATTACAATAAACATTTAAATGGAGCATTTAAGAATAAATATAACAGTACAATAATAATATTATTTATATTTGACAGAAAACAAAAAAATGATGGGTTACCTGTTAATATGCAGACTAAAAATTATTAGAAAGGTCTAAGGATTTATTGTAAAAAATAATAATTATTATTATTATAAATATCTGTGCTTTTTATCTGTGATATCAATTTCTGCTAAATGTCGTGCCTGAGGTACTGTAACACTGACTCCAGGGATCCTGAGAGGATTTTCAGTTTGTCAAACTCTCGTTAAGTCACGATTAAAGTCCCTGCTAACATACAAACCGAAATAACTAACTGTTCTCACGTCATGTAACACTGTAGGTCAAAAACACGAAGGTCTACATTTCAGTGCCTCTCCATATTAAACTGGTTATATGTAAATTAATT
Source organism: Gobio occitaniae (assembly GCA_033150135.1). NCBI lineage: Eukaryota > Metazoa > Chordata > Actinopteri > Cypriniformes > Gobionidae > Gobio > Gobio occitaniae. The sequence goes on along the minus strand of JARQWZ010003509.1, from coordinate 143,538 downwards.
TCATTTTAGATATGTTTAAGGTCTACATTATCTGTCCTCTCCTATTTAAGGGGGGCGGGGCTTACCGATAGGTCAATTGTTTCCATATTCGTGATGTACTTGAATTCTAAACCATTATTTATTATAGGTTTTGTACAAATTTGGTCATACAGAAGAGTAGGCCATTGTTCAAAATTGCAAAGTGTTTACTTACATTGTGCTGTTGTAAAATAAAGAAAACGTGCTGTCTGTCGTCTGGGTTTCCTTTCCGTGAACTTGTTTGAGGAGCAAAAATGAACCAAACTCAGCGGCTCAGTCGCACAGTATTGTTCTTTATTTTAGTTAATCGGTTAAAAGTCAAATATATTTCACATATTTATTCCTTTTATATAGGCCTATAGACTGATTTTATGAAAAACATTTTTTATGAAAACGTCTGTTGTGTAGTGAATGTCACGCGCGAGTAAACTCAAAATGTTCAAGCGTCCAACTACGCACGAATAGCGCGATTTATTCGCGAAAGTCGCGTCTGGTATGAACGCACAGTCAGACTCCAGATTTTCAAATAGTTGTATCTCGGCCAAATATTATACTATCATAACAAACCATATAATATGGTTGTATAAATCTCAAATTAAAACAAATTGACACTTATGATTGGTTTTGTTGTCCAGGGTCACATTTAATCAGGGCTCTGAACCGGTTCAAGGAATGAAAACGAAAACCGGAAACGAACGAAATTTTAAGAGGAACAAAAACGAAAACAAAATCAATTTGAATCGTTCTGAACAGAAACGTTAATTTGAAATGACCATTAACCGGTTAATAACGTTATTTTATCGTTCTCTTTAATATTTTAATTTGGCAGTGACCAATCATGAATTGAGTAGTACAGCATGTGACGTGACGGATCAAGCGTGAGTGAAATGCCCGCGCACCATCATCTATGAATCTACCGGTAACGCAAGTCAGTATAGAGCGCGCATTTTCATGCCTCAAGTACATTTCTTTCCCCGCTGAGGTCTACAAGGAAAGCACAGGTATTGGAGGACATTCTTTTCGAACGTTTAAATAAGCAGTACGGACTTTAAGCTCAAATAGTCTGATTTAGGCTAGTTTATGGATTCCGTTTAAGCCTATCCAAGTAGGCTATAGCATCTATCAAACATTTTTCCTATAGTCTTTCAGATTGCCAATACAGCTCAATGTTTTCTATATAGACGGTTGATGCTTCGTATTAAATGGTATGTTATATTGCATTAAATGATCTAGCTTTATAAGCTGACTGAATTTGATTATGTGATGCAGTGTTGCGCAGTGTTTGCTTTGAAATTAGCAGTTGACGGTGCATTAAAAGAGCAATGGTTATCCAGTTTATTTATTCTTTATTCATGCAATTTTTAAAACAAGTCGTGTTGAAAAAAAGTTATGTACAAAGAATGTTATCACTCTTCTGAAAAGAATAGGCATATAGAGGGCCACTTTCCGCTCCATTAAAACAGGTCAATATTTGTCCCGCTGTTTATGCTTTGTAATTAATGCATGTATTTCTGTTGTGGTTTTAAAAATGTAATGAAATAAATATTCAAGTTTAATTATCATGCGTTATATTATTATTGAGTGAAAATAAGTCTTTACTTATACATATTTGTTTAAAGTATAGGCTAAATTAAAATAACGTTATTTTTTCGAATCAAACCGTTTTCGGAACAGTAATGTTTAAAGAGGAACGCAAAAACGGAAACGTTAAAATATCGATTCTGCTCGGAGTGAACGATTGATATTTTTTTCCGTTTTTAAGCCCTGCATTTAATAACAATAATATTTGAATAATAGTAATAAAAATCATCATCTTTATTTTGGCTTGAAATATCACGATAAATATCGTATCGCGATAGTATTGAATCGGGACGAGTGTATCATTACACCCCTAGTATATAGTATATATTACATTTATATAATAATACATTGATTGAACAGCATATTAGAGTAATGATGCTGAAAATTCAGCTTTGATCCCAGGATATAAATTACATTTTACAATGTATTCACATAGAAAGCGGCTGTTTTAAACGGCAATAATATTCCACTATCTTCACTGTATTTTTGATCAAATAAATGCAGCCTTGGTGAATATGAGAGAGATCTTACCAACTGCTCTGAACAGTCCATTGATACCGTTCATTAATCTAACTGTAGGTTGCATCTCAGTCGTACAGAATCGTGTGTGTTCACAGGTGTGCGTACATGTGGCTCAGAGTCGGATCCTGATGCACATTTCTCTACTCATTGGAAGGTTCCAGGTCATTCAGAGGAGGGGCGGAGAGACTTACTTCACATCCTCTTCCTTCCTCCCCTCTCTCAAAAGACACTTTTTAGAGGAGTTAAGTGAGGCGTGCTGCCCATCCATCAATGCATCTGCTACGACAGAATTTCACATATAAAACATCTGCATGACCATGCACAAGTGGTGTACTCGTCCAACTGCTTCTGCGCTGGTCCTTCAATCGAGAGTCTCATTTCCTTCAAAAGACTAAAAGTCAAATATTTGCACTTAAAGGGGTCCTATTATGCTTTTTTATGACGTTTGAGCATGAAAAAGCTCTGCAAAGTTCCAAAGCACAAAGAATTGTGACCTTTTTTCCTGCCGGTGCGACTCAATTTTGTTAGAGATGCCCAAATGATAAGAGCTGCTATTTCTGTTACATTTGAGAAACATAAAACGGCAAACGAAACAAGATCAGGGGCCGGATTCACAAAACATTCTTAAGAAAAAAATTATTCTTAAATGCCAATTTATTCTTATTTTCTAACTGAAGAAAAAACATAATAATATTTTGTATTCCCAAAAACTTTTCTTACGATAAAATTTAAGAAGTATTCATATTCCCCGAAAAGAATGTTCTTAAAAATCATCGTAAATAAAGTTAGGATAACCTCCTACCTATCTTAAACACCCAAATGCAAGATGTTTAACGAATTTATTGGGTTGTTACAAATATTAAGCATTACAACATAACAGTAGCTAGCTAAATATAATATTTATAACTAATAGTACCATATGGACGAGTATAAAACCAGCAACCAGCTCGCACCAACCAGCAAGTGTCAATAGCGGACGAGAAACCCCGCGTAATTTAAAAATACTACTGTTAATGTGTCACAAATTGTAGTTTTAAGACTTTTTCAGGCGAGAATGTACTTGTTTAAAGATTAAATCTGAGGTTTATTTATAAAGAGAGCGCCTATTTGACAATTTTATCTTGTGTTTTCGGAGTTGTGAGATCCAGGCGATCAGCGGATGCTCAGCGCTCGTTAACCCCGGCGAGAGCAGCCTTTCCTCGGCCAGTCCTTCTGACGTCTGCCGCTGGCTCTGATGTCTCTGAGATATGATTCGTCTTGTGTAGATCTAACGGCCGATCTTTGGTACCCGAGTAGCGCTCTTGATAAACGGCTAGGCTCTTATAAAATAACGATTTTACCGACACGGCACATTAACATTGGTTGTCTTCCCGCTCATAAGTGACCGGACACCTAAAAATGAAACTTCCTCCACCCCAGTAAAACCAATGCAATTTATTTTTCTTCAATAATATTTTTTCTTTTTAATTTTGTATTTTGAGATGATTTGATGGTATTTTTTAATATTTATACAATAATTATGGACTATTTTGCCATTGAACATTTTTTTTATTTTTATTATTATTGCAGTATTTAGGTTAAAATAGAGACCAGGCCTTCAAAATAATTTTTTTTGAAGGCTGATTAGCGCCCTCTTTTGGAATTATTTAAGAAATCATGCAACCATGGGTGTAATCACTACTGTAGAGGTCTCTGTGGAAAGGCTTGAGAATTCCCTAGTTCTGTTTTGAACATATTTAATGTTTTTTTGTTGTTGATGGATTTGAATAAATATTTAAAAAAATCTTATTAATCTTATTATTAAAAAAAATTATTATAAAGTTTTAGATTTTTTTTTTCTTCGTTAGAAATATAGATTTTTTTCTGTGAATTTGTGTTTTTGTAGATTTCCCATTCATTTCCTATGGTGTCATTTTTGACCAAAGAGCACAAGTGGGAGTATTTTTTTTTACGACCACTTAGCATGCTCGAATCATGCCCTCAATTTTTTGTTTTGTTTACATACCTAATGCTAGAAAAGTCACCAAGTTTCATATCATTCCGATGAAGCAGTGATTTTTTAACATTTCAAAACAGGTCAGAAATGACCGAAGAGCACCAGAGGGTTAAAAACACGACATTGAGTAATTTACTCCCGTCAAGTCAGTCACAACGAAAATAGTCTGCAAACTTATGAGGATATCAACGGTAATCTGCAGGAAGCGCAAAAAGACGGGCTTTGAGGTGTTTTTCATTCAGCGAGTCTTCAGTAATACCTTTCAATAAAATAACACCAAATAACACCTTTTATAGTCTTCTTAAGGAAAAAATGAAGATGTTCTTAAGAAAATATTTGAGAACTTAATTTTTCAAGAATTGCACTAAGGAACATTCTTACGAATTTATTCAACTTTAACTTCTTTCTTAAGAAGATTTTCGTGAATCCGGCCCCTGAACAGCTTCACTCGCAGGCCGATCACGCAACACCGTTACTACACAGCGCTGGGAGATCCAGCGAAAAAGCATTTGAATTTGACGCCAAACTAATAACATCGCAGCGAGATCTCATGAGACGCGTTTAAATTCACAGCAGAATTCTGTTATAAATCACAGATATCAGCTCAAACAGCGCTGACATTGGAGAAACATTGCGACGTGAATGACGTTATAGAAGTCTTTTCAACCCACAAATCACCAACAATCACCATTGATTTCATGTAGTGATGCTAACTGTAACCATGGTATTGTGGCAGAAATAGTCAAGTGTGTTTACATTATTCATCTCAGGGTTCGTACAACCTTCTGAGAGTGAAATTCAAGCACTTTTCAAGGGCTTTAGACTTTTTACAGCACTTCAAAACTCTAAATATGATCCAATTTTAATGTTATCTTTAATGTGATCATTTGTAAAACAAAGTTTAAAGATGTAGGAAAACTAACACTATGTGGCAAACAGGCACTTATTGATATATTAGCCATTTCTACTCCCTAACGTATGGTTGAAAAAAACAGACTGTAAAAAATATGAATGTAGTGTCCGTGACGTCACCCATTGGATTCTGAAGAGCAGTTTTGAAGCGTAAAGTAGGATCGAGATGGCCGTCGCCATCTTGGCATCGCTCATCACTCACAGACAGAGATGTATAGTAACGAAGTAGAACTACTTCACTACTGTACTTAAGTACTAAAAGGCAGTATCTGTACTTTACTAGAGTATTATTTTTTTCTCCTACTTCCACTTTTACTTCAGTACATATTTTCAATGAGTTTAATACTTTTACTCCGATATTTTTTTTATGTGCTGCATCGTTACTCGTTACAATTATAAAAATGTTACGAATCATTCCATTCCAAACCCACATTACCGCGCATGAGAGAGAGAGAGAGCGCGCGCGAGAGTGCGAGAGAGAGACAGAGCGCGAGAGTGCGAGAGAGAGACAGAGCGCGAGAGAGAGCACGCGAGAGAGAGAGAGCGCGCGCGAGAGAGAGAGAGCGCGCGAGAGAGAGAGAGAGCGTGTGCGAGAGTGCGAGAGAGAGACAGAGCGCGAGAGAGAGCACGCGACAGAGAGAGCGCGCGAGAGAGGGCGAGAGAGCCCCGTGAGCGCGCATTCACTGTCTTTAAAACAACACGAGCGTCTTGCGCTCAAATTGCTCTCTATTTGTTTACATAGTTAATGTGCACTGTGAAGGAACATATACAAACAATGAACAGCTGTATTTTTATTAACTAAGATTAACAAAGATTAATAAATACAGTAACAAATGTATTGATCATGGTTAGTTCATGTTAGTTATTAGTCTAATACATTAACTAATGTAATGTTAACAAATCAAACCATATTGTGAAGTGTTACAAACAAATCATTTACTCAGAACACCTCTTGAAATGAGAATATAAGTGTGCTTGCCCCATTTTTTTTTAGTAAGAGTGGTTATAGTAAGATTTAATCTTAATGAACTACAGTATTTTCAGGTTATTTATATGTAGAATGTAGAAAAATTACCTACCAACATTGTGATTGTCCTTTAGCTTAATCATTTGAAATAATAAAAACAATATGATGTTCAAACTTTTGACTACTTTCTTTAATAACTACATAACACAATACTTGTACTTTTACTTTCAGTACTTGAGTAGTACATTTTAAAATAAACTACTTGCAATACTTAAGTACAAAATTTTTTGAATACTTTAGTACTTCTACTTAAGTGTGGTGCTTAAAGAGCACTTCAACTTCTACTCAAGTCACTTTTTTGATAAGGAACTTGTACTTTTACTCAAGTCTGTGTCTCTAGTACTTTATACATCTCTGCTCACAGATAACAGAAAATGTGCAAAGAGGCGGGAAGTGGGCGGAGCTGAGGTGATGCGATGACTAACAGACAGCAGACAAACGGCAATCCACCTGTCACTCAAAGTGGCCACGCCCTTAATTATGCAGAACTTCAATGCTTTATATAATGTAAACGAATGAGTTATAAATAAATTCACCCCCCTCACAGTCGTCATGAAGGGCAAAATTAGCCGTTTAGACCAAAAGCACAGTTTGTCTCAGACTGTAAATATGTGTTCTTCTGCTGTAAAGTTGGGCATTTTAACATGAGCTCAATGAGATTCTGCTCCTTTTGGAGTCTGTCTCTAGTGGCCAGTCCATGAATTGCAGTTTAAGTCACTTCCATATCGGCTTCAAGAGAAACTGCGGGAGGAGCCGCTTGGAAAAAACAATGAAGTCACAAAGTCTCATTTTATGAAGTCACAAAGTCTCATAAAAAATTGCGACTGAATTACACAAAAAACGCCTCCATTGTAGTCTTGAGTTTTCTTCCGGGAACGAACACGTCACAATATTCGTTATTTAAATAATTAATACGCAGAATAAAGGGGTGTGGCCTACTTGAGTTAGTCGTGTGTTAAAACTGGCTGTTATGATAAGGGGCGGGACATTTCCCAAAAACACTCCAGTCGACCAATCAGAGCACAGTGTGCTTTTTAGAAGGAGGGGCTTTACAGAGACAGGAACTAAAAAGAGCGTTACTGACAGACTGGGAAAAGAGGAGCCGCAACAATGGAGGATATGGGGGAATTTTGTTTTCTTTTGAGTCCCAAAACAAAATCAAGACATTGAAAATGTGGCATAATAGGTCCCCTTTAAAAGAAAAGACGAGAAGCTCTTTCTCTTTCTTTCAGCTGACGTCAGTAAACACACAGCTCTGAGCCGTGAGATCGTTTCCCAGGATACACGGACGGCATGCTCCGTGCAAAGATCAATACTTAATAATTAAAAAGCGTCCGGTGTGAACAATCATTGTGCGAGTGTCTGCGGTCTGATTAACAACTCAGTTGGGTACACCAATTGGCAAAGTAATCACAGATGACAATTCTTATATGCCTTATAAAAGGGGATGATGGGTATTGAGTTTGAGAGCATTTCAGGATCTATTTTACCCTTCATGTGCAATGTGAGCGAATGTCTGAACAGTGTAAATTAAGCATCTGACTGCAATACACCCACTTTCATGAGGTCAACTTTATGATTCTTGGGAATTTAACACACACATATATGATGCAAAACACAAACCATCAAGCACAATATATGTCCAGAATGATTGTAAGAGTGGTGTCGTTGACTCAGGGCTTTACCTTCTTAATCCAGGCTTGTGGGCCGCTGTTAGAGAGCTCGTCAGATGAGAGCACTTGAGCGCCTGTCGAACCTGTGAAGAGGCCGGGAATCGTGTTGGACTGGGCCCATGCATCAACCTGTGAAAGTTGATCACCAGACGTGAGCAATGAAATCATGACATATGGAAACAGTCTCAAACCGAGGCTAATACAGAATACATTAGAGCTGCACGATTCTCCCACCATTCTGAAAAGACAACTAAGCAAAGTAACATGTAATTTACTAGAGGTTCTGATAAAAGTTCTATTTAAAATGTTTAACTAATTTGAAAACATTATTTTAAAAGAAATTGGTTTGAGTGAATGATTCAACGACTCGCTCATAAATTCTTCACTTGTTTCATTACTGGATGAATCAGTGTTTTTGAAAGAATCTCTTGAATGAATGATTCAATGACTCACTCATGAAGACTTTGCTTGTTTAATTTCTGGATGAATCAGCGCTTTTGAACAAATCTCTTGAATGAATGATTCAATGACTCACTCATAAATTCTTCACTTGTTTCATTACTGGATGAATCAGTGTTTTTGAACAAATCTCTTGAATGAATGATTCAATGACTCACTCATAAAGACTTCACTTGTTTCATTACTGGATGAATCAGTGTTTTTGAACAAATCTCTTGAATTAATAAATTATTCAATGACTCACTCACAAAGACTTTGCTTGTTTCATTACTGGATGAATCAGTGTTTTTGAACAAATCTCTTGAATGAATGATTCAATGACTCACTCACAAAGACTTTGCTTGTTTCATTACTAGATGAATCAGTGTTTTTGAACAAATCTCTTGAATGAACGATTCAATGACTCGCTTAAAGACTTCACTTGTTTCATTACTGGATGAATCAGCATTTTTGAACAAACTCTTGAATGAATGATTCAATGACTCACTCATAAAGACTTCGCTTGTTTAATTTCTGGATGAATCAGTGTTTTTGAACAAATCTTGAATGAATGATTCAATGACTCACTCATAAATACTTCACTTGTTTCATTACTGGATGAATCAGTGTTTTTGAACAAATCTCTTGAGTGAATGATTCAATGACACTCATAAATACTTCACTTGTTTCATTACTGGATGAATCAGTGTTTTGGAACAAATCTCTTGAATTAATGATTCAATGACTCACTCATAAAGACTTCAATTGTTTAATTTCTGGCTGAATCAGTGTTTTTGAACAAATCTCTTGAGTGAATGATTCAATGACTCACTCATAAAGACTTCACTTGTTTCATTACTGGATGAATCAGTATTTTTGAACAATCTCTTGAATGAATGATTCAATGACTCACTCATAAAGACTTCACTTGTTTCATTACTGGATGAATCAGTGTTTTTTTTTATATCAGCACTGCTACACTCATACTAGTAGCTGAAAGCAAGATCAAATTAATTAATAATTTGTTACATTTATATAGCGCTTCTGGGTACTCAAAGCGCTTAACATATAGAAGAGGGGAATCTCCTCAACCACCACCAAAGCACCAATCAGCCAAAATGAATTCCATTATGTGCAGTAGTGGTCAAAAGTGATGTCCAGCCTAGGAAATTTGACATCTTCACCCTTTATGTAAATACTGTAAAACATTTGTTAAAGATTTTGTCATCATATTGCGTAGTTGTACTTGGAGTCGATTGTTTTATTTGTAATAATAAATGCAATTAAACAAGCCTAATTTTGCAGACATTATTTTTTGCCAGGCTGTCATACAACAAAATTATGAACATGCAAAAACAAGAGAGAACCAATGAAAAATAAATTTTTGGATTTTTTTTTTTGCATGGTAAAATAAAACCTGTAGCTGTAGTTTGCCTCTTTTGCCAAATAATTTAGTCAGATAAATACCTTAACCAAGATTAGTGTTTTGGTTTTCCTTAATATTTAAAAAAAATTAGGGCTGTCAAAAGATTAATCGCATCCAAAATGAAAGTTTGTGTTTACATAATATATGTGTGTGTACTCTGTTAATTATTATTTATATATAAATACACACACATTCATGTATATATTTAAGAAATATTTGCATGTATATACTGTATATACATTTATATAATCTATAATATATATCAATATAAATGTTTTATATATAAAAATTATATATTTTTCTTAAATATATACACGCTTGTGTGTGTATTTATATATAAATAATAATTAACAGAGTACACACTCATATATTATGTAAACACAAACTTTTATTTTGGATGTGATTAATCGCGATTAATCTTTTGACAGCCCTAAAAAAAATATTTATTTTTGATCGCTTAATCAAACTTCAAGCGTCATTAAAAACAAATATCCCCTCCGTACATCACTATTGACCACTACTGTAATATAACATTTTGTTTTTAATATATATTGTTTGAATTTTTGTCATTGTTATTAGTTTTTATCTATATAGCTATTTTTATTTAACTTTTAGTTTCTGTAATTGTATTATTTAGTTGCAAAGGCACATTTAGAACAGATTATTAGTTTTAGTTAACAGTAATAACACTGCTACACTCACACTAGTAGCTGAAAGCAAGATCAAGATAGCCAAAAAAAGACAGTTTGTGTGATTTATGGACCATGTAAAGCTTTCAAACCCAACGTCCAAGAGACGAAACATACTTGCTCCTGAGCCCGATTGAGCATACACATGGCATTGATGTCGAAAGGGTTTTCCGCCAGCCTCTTCTGTGCGACCGCTCGCTCACTGACGGCCACTGTGATGTCCACGGGCTAGAAAAACAAGAGCTCAGAGATAAGCTGAAGACGAGGCTTATTTGAGATCAATTCGATGCAGTTCAGAGGTTGAACACTGACTTGAGAAGGTGCTTCAGGAAAGACACTGTCACTCTCCTTGCTGGTTTCGTCAGTCGTAGAAGGAGCCGACACAGACGGCTTTTCCGCTTTCTTTTCGACGGGCACCCATTCCCCATAGGCACCGTCAGCTTCCTTCTTCCTGTGCTGGGAGCCGGAGGACACTGGGAACTCCTTAGCAAAGGCTGCTTCAGTTCGGACCCCCGGCTTTAATGAAGTGTTCTGAAAGAGAAGAGGATACAGTTACTGTGAAGTACAGGGATATTAAAATCCTGACTAATACGATAAGCCACTCATTCATTTCACGGTATGGGCCAAAACTGATAAATGGCTGATGTAACATGTCTATAAAACAGGGTCTTGATAAACAAACAATAAAACAATCAATGTTCATTATAATGAAATGTTTTGAGATTACATTTAACACTGTTATTAAATTAAGTATTTTTAAAAGTGAGTATCGGAGGTCATTTTAATGTAAAAAAGGCGAAAAAGAGCATACAAAATTAAATATCCATTATCAAACTATACTTGTACATTTTTTTTAAATCGTAAAAATAAAAGCCTACCTCAAAAGGCTGCATAATTGAAGTACAATTCATGTTTAATGGCCAATATTAAAATTCTATACCGTTTTGCCTTCATACATTTTTTTAATTGATTATTAAATCAATAAAGGTGAGCGTTAGATGACTGTAGAGATGACATAAATGTAAAAAGATTACTGATTTTATTTGGCCCAGTAAGAATCCAGAAAATACTTCTTCAGCAACCCAGGTGGATTCGCACTTCTGTGTTTCTTATATTATTATTGAGTGGCAAACATTCATAGCATTTTATATTGGAGTCAGTCACATTATGGTCCTTGTCAATGGGTTCCGGCACGGGTTGAAATGGAAAGTGATTCTTGTAGCCGAGTCTCTTTACATGCCTTGGTATGTTCTTCGTTCAGGCGAAACTCCAGTTTCAGCTCTTGCCCACCACGGCACGGCCCCCACCATAATTTAGATTTTTTTATAGTAATAAAATAATTTATTCAGTTAAAGAACAAGTGAGTTTGTCATTGTACTGTTTTGTTGTTGTGTTTATCATTAAGTATAATAGACTAATACACTCACAATTCAAGCAACCCGCCCCCGAATTGGCACTAATTCTAAACCGAAAGTAAAATGCACACAGTCACTCATTCACGGCCGCACAGTCATGACTGTGCGGCCTTGAATGAATGACTGTGCGTCTGTGAATGAATGACTGTGCGGCCTTGAATGAATGACTGTCATTCATTCACGGCCGCACAGTCATTCATTCACTGACACACAGTCATTCATTCACGGCCGCACAGTCACTCATTCACTGACACACAGTCATTCATTCACGGCCGCACAGTCATTCATTCACTGACACACAGTCATTCATTCACGGCCGCACAGTCATTCATTCACTGACACACAGTCACTCATTCACGGCCACACAGTCACTCATTCACTGACACACAGTCATTCATTCACGGCCGCACAGTCATTCATTCACTGACACACAGTCATTCATTCACACCCGCACAGTCATTCATTCACTGACACACAGTCACTCATTCACGGCCGCACAGTCATTCATTCACTGACACACAGTCATTCATTCACGGCCGCACAGTCATTCATTCACTGACACACAGTCACTCATTCACTGACACACAGTCATTCATTCACGGCCGCACAGTCATTCATTCACGGCCGCACAGTCATTCATTCACTGACACACAGTCATTCATTCACTGACACACAGTCATTCATTTACGGCCGCACAGTCACTCATTCACTGACACACAGTCACTCATTCACGGCCGCAGTCATTCATTTACTGACACACAGTCACTCATTCACGGCCGCACAGTCATTCATTCACGGCCGCACAGTCATTCGTTCACTGACACACAGTCACAGTCATTCATTCACGGCCGCACAGTCATTCATTCACGGCCTCACAGTCATTCATTCACGGCCGCACAGTCACTCATTCACGGCCGCACAGTCATTCATTCACTGACACACAGTCATTCATTCACGGCCGCACAGTCATTCATTCACGGCCTCAGTCATTCATTAACTGACACACAGTCATTCATTCACGGCCTCAGTCATTCATTCACTGCCGCACAGTCACTCATTCACGGCCTCAGTCATTCATTCACTGCCGCACAGTCACTCCTTCACAGCCTCAGTCCTTCATTCACTGCCGCACAGTCATTCATTCACGGCCGCACAGTCACTCATTCACGGCCTCAGTCCTTCATTCACTGCCGCACAGTCATTCATTCACTGCTGCACAGTCACTCATTCACGGCCTTAGTCATTCATTCACTGACGCACAGTCACTCATTCACGGCCTCAGTCCTTCATTTACGGCCGCACAGTCATTCATTCACTGCTGCACAGTCATTCATTCACTGCCGCACAGTCACTCATTCACGGCCGCACAGTCACTCATTCACGGCCTTAGTCATTCATTCACTGCTGCACAGTCATTCAATCACGGCCGCACAGTCATTCATTCACTGCTGCACAGTCATTCATTCACTGACACACAGTCACTCATTCACGGCCACGCAGTCATTCATTCACTGCCGCACAGTCATTCATTCACGGCCGCACAGTCATTCATTCACTGACTCACAGTCATTCATTCACTGACACACAGTCATTCATTCACTGACACACAGTCACTCATTCACGGCCGCACAGTCATTCATTCACTGACACACAGTCACTCATTCACGGCCGCACAGTCATTCATTCAAGGCCGCACAGTCATTCATTCACGGCCGGACAGTCATTCATTCACTGACACACAGTCACAGTCATTCATTCACGGCCGCACAGTCATTCATTCACGGCCGCACAGTCATTCATTCACGGCCGCACAGTCACTCATTCACTGACACACAGTCATTCATTCACGGCCGCACAGTCATTCATTCACGGCCTCAGTCATTCATTCACTGCCGCACAGTCATTCATTCACTGACACACAGTCATTCATTCACGGCCTCAGTCATTCATTCACTGCCTCACAGTCACTCATTCACGGCCTCAGTCATTCATTCACTGCCGCACAGTCACTCATTCACGGCCTCAGTCCTTCATTCACTGCCGCACAGTCATTCATTCACGGCCGCACAGTCACTCATTCACGGCCTTAGTCATTCATTCACTGCCGCACAGTCATTCATTCACGGCCGCAGTCACTCATTCACGGTCTTAGTCATTCATTCACTGCTGCACAGTCATTCAATCACGGCCGCACAGTCATTCATTCACTGCTGCACAGTCATTCATTCACTGACACACAGTCATTCATTCACTGACAAACAGTCACTCATTCACGGCCTTAGTCATTCATTCACTGCCGCACAGTCATTCATTCACGGCCGCACAGTCATTCAATCATGGCCACTCAGTCATTCATTCACTGACACACAGTCATTCATTCACGACCGCGGAGTCATTCAATCACGGCCACACAGTCATTCATTCACGGCCACAGAGTCATTCATTCACTGACACACAGTCATTCATTCACTGACACACAGTCATTCATTCACTGCCGCACAGTCATTCATTCACTGACACACAGTCATTCATTCACGGCCGCACAGTCATTCATTCACTGACACACAGTCATTCATTCACGGCCGCACAGTCATTCATTCACTGACACACAGTCATTCATTCACGGCCGCACAGTCATTCATTCACTGACGCACAGTCATTCATTCACGGCCACACAGTCATTCATTTACTGACGCACAGTCATTCATTCACTGCCGCACAGTCATTCATTCACGGCCGCACAGTCATACAATCACGGCCACACAGTCATTCATTCACTGACACACAGTCATTCATTCACTGACACACAGTCATTCATTCACTGCTGCACAGTCATTCATTCACTGCTGCACAGTCATTCATTCACTGACACACACTCATTCATTCACGGCCGCACAGTCATTCATTCACTGACACACAGTCATTCATTCACGGCCGCACAGTCATTCATTCACTGACACACAGTCATTCATTCACTGACACAGAGTCATTCATTCACAGACGCACAGTCATTCATTCACGGCCGCACAGTCATTCATTCACTGACACAGTCATTCATTCACTGACACACAGTCATTCATTCACTGACACACAGTCATTCATTCACTGACACACAGTCATTCATTCACTGACACACAGTCATTCATTCACTGACACAGTCATTCATTCACAGACGCACAGTCATTCATTCACAGACGCACAGTCATTCATTCACAGACACACAGTCATTCATTCACGGCCGCACAGTCATTCATTCACGGCCGCACAGTCATTCATTCACTGACACACAGTCATTCATTCACTGACACACAGTCATTCATTCACAGACGCAGTCATTCATTCACGGCCGCACAGTCATTCATTCACTGACACACAGTCATTCATTCACAGACGCAGTCATTCATTCACGGCCGCACAGTCATTCATTCACTGACACACAGTCATTCATTCACTGACACACAGTCATTCATTCACAGACGCAGTCATTCATTCACGGCCGCACAGTCATTCATTCACGGCCGCACAGTCATTCATTCACTGACACACAGTCATTCATTCACTGACACACAGTCATTCATTCATAGTCACAGTCACTCATTCACAGTCACAGTCACTCATTCACAGACGCACAGTCACTCATTCACGGCCGCACAGTCATTCATTCACTGACGCACAGTCACTCATTCACGGCCACACAGTCATTCATTCACTGACGCACAGTCACTCATTCACGGCCGCACAGTCATTCATTCACTGACGCGCAGTCATTCATTCTTGGTCAAAGTCACTCATTCACAGTCATAGTCACTCATTCACAGACGCACAGTCACTCATTCACAGTCAGTCATTCATTCACTGATGCACAGTCATTCATTCACAGTCACAGTCATTCATTCACTGACGCACAGTCATTCATTCACAGACGCACAGTCACTCATTCAGTCACAGTCACTCATTCACAGTCATTCATTCACAGACGCACAGTCACTCATTCACAGTCACAGTCACTCATTCACAGACGCACAGTCACTCATTCACTGCCGCACAGTCATACATTCAAAGACGCACAGTCACTCATTCACAGACGCACAGTCACTCATTCACAGACACACAGTCACTCATTCACTGCCGCACAGTCATACATTCAAAGACGCACAGTCATTCATTCACGGCCGCACAGTCATTCATTCACTGATGCACAGTCACTCATTCACAGACGCACAGTCATTCATTCACGGCCGCAGAGTCATTCATTCACGGCCGCACAGTCATTCATTCACTGATGCACAGTCACTCATTCACTGATGCACAGTCACTCATTCACAGTCACAGTCATTCATTCACTGACGCACAGTCACTCATTCACAGTCACAGTCATTCATTCACTGACGCACAGTCACTCATTTACAGTCACAGTCATTCATTCACTGACGCACTGTCACTCATTCACGGCCGCACAGTCATTCATTCACGGCGCACAGTCACTCATTCACTGACACACAGTCATTCATTCAGTCACAGTCATTCATTCACGGCCGCGCAGTCATTTATTCACAGCCGCGCAGTCATTCATTCACGGCCACACAGTCATTCATTCACAGTCACTCATTCACTGACGCACAGTCACTCATTCACAGTCACAGTCACTCATTCACTGATACACAGTCATTCATTCACAGTCACAGTCATTCATTCACGGCCGCGCAGTCATTCATTCAAGGTCGCGCAGTCATTCATTCAAGGTCGCGCAGTCATTCATTCACGGCCGCGCAGTCATTCATTCACGGCCGCGCAGTCATTCATTCACGGCCGAGCAGTCATTCATTCACGGCCGCACAGTCATTCATTCACGGCCGCACAGTCATTCATTCACGGCCGCACAGTCATTCATTCACGGCCGCACAGTCATTCATTCACGGCCGCACAGTCATTCATTCACGGCCGCACAGTCACAGTCATTCATTCACTGACGCACAGTCACTCATTCACTGACACACAGTCATTCATTCACAGTCACAGTCATTCATTCACGGCCGCGCAGTCATTCATTCACGGCCACGCAGTCATTCATTCACGGCCGCGCAGTCATTCATTCACTGACGCACAGTCATTCATTCACAGACGCACAGTCACTCATTCACAGTCACAGATTCACAGACGCACAGTCACTCATTCACAGAAGCACAGTCACTCATTCACAGTCACAGTCATTCATTCACGGCCACGCAGTCATTCATTCACGGCCACGCAGTCATTCATTCACGGCCACGCAGTCATTCATTCATGGCCGCGCAGTCATTCATTCACGGCCGCACAGTCATTCATTCACTGACGCACAGTCATTCATTCACAGACGCACAGTCACTCATTCACAGTCACTCATTCACAGTCACTCATTCACAGACGCACAGTCACAGTCACTCATTCACAGACGCACAGTCACAGTCACTCATTCACGGCTGCACAGTCACTCATTCACAGCCGCAGTCACTCATTCACGGCCGCAGTCATTCATTCACGGCCGCGCAGTCATTCATTCACGGCCGCAGTCATTCATTCACTGACGCACAGTCATTCATTCACAGACGCACAGTCACTCATTCTCAGTCACAGTCACTCATTCACAGACGCACAGCAGCTCATTCACTGACGCACAGTCACTCATTCACGGCCGCAGTCAATCATTCACGGCCGCACAGTCATTCATTCACGTAGACACTCATTCACAGTCACAGTCATTCATTCACTGACGCACAGTCACTCATTCACGGCCACACAGTCACTCATTCACGGCCGCAGTCACTCATTCACGGCCGCACAGTCATTCATTCACGGCCGCACAGTCATTCATTCACTGACGCACAGTCATTCACTGATGCACAGTCACTCATTCATATAAGTAGTCACTCATTCACAGTCACAGTCATTCATTCACAGCCGCGCAGTCATTCATTCACGGCCGCACAGTCATTCACTGACGCACAGTCATTCACTGATGCACTGTCACTCATTCACAGAAGCACAGTCACTCATTCACAGTCACAGTCATTCATTCATGGCCGCGCAGTCATTCATTCACGGCCGCACAGTCATTCATTCACTGACGCACAGTCATTCATTCACAGACGCACAGTCACTCATTCACAGTCACTCATTCACAGTCACAGTCACTCATTCACAGACGCACAGTAGCTCATTCACAGACGTAGACACTCATTCACAGTCACAGTCATTTATTCACTGACGCACATTCCCTCATTCACTGACCCACAGTCACTCATTCACGGCTGCACAGTCACTCATTCACAGCCGCAGTCACTCATTCACGGCCGCAGTCACTCATTCACGGCCGCACAGTCATTCATTCACGGCCGCATAGTCATTCATTCACTGACGCACAGTCATTCACTGATGCACAGTCACTCATTCACAGACGCACAGTCATTCATTCACTGACGCACAGTCATTCATTCACAGACACACAGTCACTCATTCACAGTCATTCATTCACGGCTGCACAGTCATTCATTCACAGACGCACAATCATTCATTCACAGACGCACAGTCACTCATTCACAGACGCACAGTCATTCATTCACTGACGCACAGTCACTCATTCACAGTCATTCATTCACGGCTGCACAGTCATTCATTCACAGACGCACAATCATTCATTCACAGACGCACAGTCACTCATTCACTGACACACAGTCATTCATTCACGGCCGCACAGTCATTCATTCACTGACACACAGTCACTCATTCACAGACGCACAGTCATTCATTCACGGCCGCACAGTCATTCATTCACGGCCGCACAGTCATTCATTCACTGACGCACAGTCATTCATTCACGGCCGCAGTCATTCATTCTTGGTCACAGTCATTCATTCACGGCAGCAGAGTCATTCATTCACGGCCGCACAGTCATTCATTCACGGCCGCACAGTCATTCATTCACGGCCGCACAGTCATTCATTCACTGACGCACAGTCATTCATTCACTGACGCACAGTCATTCATTCACGGCCGCAGTCATTCATTCATGGTCACAGTCATTCATTCACGGCCGCAGTGTCATTCATTCATGGTCACAGTCATTCATTCACTGACGCACAGTCACTCATTCACTGACGCACAATCATTCATTCACTGACGCACAGTCATTCATTCACTGACGCACAGTCATTCATTCACGGCCGCAGTGTCATTCATTCACGGCCGCACAGTCATTCATTCACTGACGCACAGTCATTCATTTACTGACGCACAGTCATTCATTCACGGCCGCACAGTCATTCATTCACGGCCGCACAGTCATTCATTCATGGTCACAGTCATTCATTCACGGCCGCACAGTCATTCATTCACTGACGCACAGTCATTCATTCACTGACGCACAGTCATTCATTCAT
Organism: Gobio occitaniae; assembly: GCA_033150135.1. Lineage (NCBI taxonomy): Eukaryota > Metazoa > Chordata > Actinopteri > Cypriniformes > Gobionidae > Gobio > Gobio occitaniae. The sequence continues at coordinate 124,426 of JARQWZ010003509.1, read as the reverse complement.
GGTCACAGTCACTCATTCACAGACGCACAGTCACAGTCACTCATTCACAGACGCACAGTCACTCATTCACAGAAGCACAGTCACTCATTCACAGTCACAGTCATTCATTCACGGCCGCGCAGTCATTCATTCACGGCCGCACAGTCATTCATTCACTGACGCACAGTCATTCATTCACAGACGCACAGTCACTCATTCTCAGTCACAGTCACTCATTCACAGACGCACAGTAGCTCATTCACTGACGCACAGTCACTCATTCACGGCCGCAGTCAATCATTCACGGCCGCAGTCAATCATTCACGGCCGCACAGTCATTCATTCACGTAGACACTCATTCACAGTCACAGTCATTCATTCACTGACGCACAGTCACTCATTCACGGCCACACAGTCACTCATTCACGGCCGCAGTCACTCATTCACGGCCGCACAGTCATTCATTCACGGCCGCACAGTCATTCATTCACTGACGCACAGTCATTCACTGATGCACAGTCACTCATTCATATAAGTAGTCACTCATTCACAGTCACAGTCATTCATTCACAGCCGCGCAGTCATTCATTCACGGCCGCACAGTCATTCACTGACGCACAGTCATTCACTGATGCACAGTCACTCATTCACAGAAGCACAGTCACTCATTCACAGTCACAGTCATTCATTCATGGCCGCGCAGTCATTCATTCACGGCCGCACAGTCATTCATTCACTGACGCACAGTCATTCATTCACAGACGCACAGTCACTCATTCACAGTCACTCATTCACAGTCAGTCACTCATTCACAGACGCACAGTAGCTCATTCACAGACGTAGACACTCATTCACAGTCACAGTCATTTATTCACTGACGCACAGTCCCTCATTCACTGACCCACAGTCACTCATTCACGGCTGCACAGTCACTCATTCACAGCCGCAGTCACTCATTCACGGCCACAGTCACTCATTCACGGCCGCACAGTCATTCATTCACGGCCGCATAGTCATTCATTCACTGACGCACAGTCATTCACTGATGCACAGTCACTCATTCACAGACGCACAGTCATTCATTCACTGACGCACAGTCATTCATTCACAGACACACAGTCACTCATTCACAGTCATTCATTCACGGCTGCACAGTCATTCATTCACAGACGCACAATCATTCATTCACAGACGCACAGTCACTCATTCACAGACGCACAGTCATTCATTCACTGACGCACAGTCACTCATTCACAGACGCTCAGTCATTCATTCACGGCCGCACAGTCATTCATTCACGGCCGCACAGTCATTCATTCATGGCCGCACAGTCATTCATTCACGGTCACAGTCATTCATTTATTCATGGTCACAGTCATTCATTCACAGCCGCACAGTCATTCATTCACTGACACACAGTCATTCATTCACAGCCGCACAGTCATTCATTCACTGTCACACAGTCATTCATTCATGGCCGCAGTCATTCATTCACTGACACACAGTCATTCATTCATGGTCACAGTCATTCATTCACTGACACACAGTCATTCATTCATGGTCACAGTCATTCATTCACGGCCGCACAGTCATTTATTCATGGTCAGTCATTCATTCACGGCCGCACAGTCATTCATTCATGGCCGCACAGTCATTCATTCACTGACACACAGTCATTCATTCACTGACGCACAGTCATTCATTCACTGACACACAGTCATTTATTCATGGTCAGTCATTCATTCACGGCCGCACAGTCATTCATTCACGGCCGCACAGTCATTCATTCACGGCCGCACAGTCATTCATTCACTGACGCACAGTCATTCATTCACGGCCGCAGTCATTCATTCTTGGTCACAGTCATTCATTCACGGCTGCAGAGTCATTCATTCACGGCCGCACAGTCATTCATTCACGGCCGCACAGTCATTCATTCACGGACGCACAGTCATTCATTCACTGACGCACAGTCATTCATTCACGGCCGCAGTCATTCATTCATGGTCACAGTCATTCATTCACGGCCGCAGTGTCATTCATTCATGGTCACAGTCATTCATTCACTGACGCACAGTCACTCATTCACTGACGCACAATCATTCATTCACTGACGCACAGTCATTCATTCACTGACGCACAGTCATTCATTCACGGCCGCAGTGTCATTCATTCACGGCCGCACAGTCATTCATTCACTGACGCACAGTCATTCATTCACGGCCGCACAGTCATTCATTCACGGCCGCACAGTCATTCATTCATGGTCACAGTCATTCATTCACGGCCGCACAGTCATTCATTCACTGACGCACAGTCATTCATTCACTGACGCACAGTCATTCATTCATGGTCACAGTCATTCATTCACGGCCGCAGTGTCATTCATTCATGGTCACAGTCACTCATTCACGGCCGCGCAAGCATTCACGGTGTCCAGTCTGCCGTGTTTTCAGTTCATGCCTATGGAAGCTTAAGTTTCATAGGAATTAATTGAAAACACTCAGTTTGCTCTTCACCGCTCTGTTATAAATGCCTGAGCGGCCGTGCACATTTTACTTTCTGTTTAAAATTAGCAATTTAAAAATCCCCCACCGCTCATACCAGTTTTATCGGTGTTGTCACACGTCGATTAACCGGTGGGAAAATTTCCTCTCCGTCACATCTCTATTTAATACCTATCAAATTTTCCCACTATTCTTCCAACCCTTTAGTACTGCATAGCCTAAACATTTGTCAACAACTTATGTCGGGTCTGTCTATATATAAAAATCCTTCTTTTTTATCTTTCATTTCAGATGGTGCTTTCGCATTATGGTTTAGAAGGGGCATTGTAAATATGACCTTTTCCATGAGAATACTTTTGTAACTTCAGAATCTATCAGAAAAATGTGAAACTCACTTCTTTCGGTATCTTCAGCCTCGTGAATTCATAAGAAATAGATTTTCCCACTTTCCCCATGCACCTTGTAAACAAGAGATTGATCATGTTTTGCAAATAAAAGTCTCTAAAGGTGCGGTCTCCAATATTTACAAAACTCCAAGATTTTTCACCCATGTTTAAAATAAAGCAGAATTAGTAAGCAAGTAAGTAAAATTTTATTTATATAGCACTTTTAAAGCTACAATGCACAACGTGCTTTACACAAAAACACAATCATTGAAGTACATTAATGAAGAGCTATACACAATACATGAAGAAACAAAATATATATATATATTTTATTTTTTTTCAAAACGCAAACTACACAAAAGAACACACATGACTAAAAGCACATCTATACAGGTACGTTTTCAGATGACATTTAAAAACAGACACGCATTCAGATGTGCTAATATCAATTGGCAAGCCATTCCATAATTCTGGATCTCCTTTAGATTTATATCTAGTTCTTGTGCCAAACAATTTAAAGCTTTATATGTCAACAATAAAATCTGAAAATCAATCCTTGAATAATCAGGTAATCAATGTAAAGAAGCTAAAACATGTGTAATAATTGGGAATCAGATCTTAATCATCTTTTTACTGATGAGGAATGGTCAAAGGCCCTTTGTCGTGAACACAGTGCTGGGCGGTATGACCAAAAATGTACACCACAGTATTTTTCTAAATTATACCGGTTTCACGGTACACTACGGTCTATTTTCTCCATGCATGACCGGGTGTAAACCCCATTTTCTACTGATTGAGAGAGGAAATACTGCAGTAGATTGACTAGAATGCCCTGCTTTACTGTCACGAGTGAATATTGTAGAAAAATCCCACACTAGAATGAATACAGGTTTGCAAAGCCCCACAAAATGATGCTGTAGGGAGAAAACAACCAATAAAACACAATCATTACAGACATATGCATATTAAAATATGACCACGGAGAGAAAAAAAAGAGTTGAGGGCCTTAAGCCTGTTAAAAATCGAACCCTATATAACAACAAACTGCCAAAACGAGGGAGAAACGCGGAAGAACATTTAAAAGGTCTAATGATATCTTCAATAGATTAAAGAGCATTACAGTCTGAACAAATGACACGACAGTTTAACACAGGAAGAATAAAGCACTTTTTTGCCCAGTCTTCTACTTCATTGTCTTCCGTGTATCAGAATAATCCATCGTGTCATCGTGGTCATGATCAGACGTACGGCTGTAGTATCAGTGTCCTTATTTGCACATACATTTCATTTGAAGAAGACGTGATGAAATATGTGCGCATAAATGCTGCTGGTCCATGTTTAGAGCACTAGAATATATGAAATATGTCCATAAAAAAACCTAAACGCGCTCACTCCGGTCTGTATCTGATCTATGATCCACTTGGTGAGCGTTGTTAATCTCATCGTGGCACTCTGCACTGAAACCGCTCTCTTGCGCGCGCCACATGTTGTTGGAGTTCTCCGCTGTAATGCGATGTCTGTCCACACTGCAGAGCAACAGTGAAATAGGACCCCTCTCAAACATTGTCGCTGCGCCACGTTCCGAACGTTGTTTACGTGGCATACACCGGCATTGCGGTATATTAAAAATTCATCACAACAAAAATAAACACCAGTATTCGGTATGAACCGGTATACCGCCCAGCACTACGTGTCCATACCTCCTCTATTTGCGCTCGCCACGCACTAATACACTTTAAGTTACTACATAGAATTTAATGGATAAAAGCAAAACTATTTAAAATAAACCCGGATCTCAATCCTACTTGTGACTGATGTCGACAAGCCAGCAAAATAGGTCATGAACCATCTGATATTCCAGTTTTAAAATGTGTAAGTGGACGTGTTTTGTCATTTAAAACCCTTTATAATGATCATGTTAGCTGATCTATAATGCGCAATGTTAGTTTGCGCCTCAGAGAATCAGATCTGTCGGATTTACATCATGTAAATTCATTCACCTCTCACGAAATACATGAAAGTAAGTGACCGGTGAACTGGGAGGAGAGTAAAGTAAATTATATAGTTACTATATACTGTGTATCTGATATAAATAAGACACGTAGTCAAATTATAACTGAAAGGATTGTTAGTGCCGCTTCCATAGACATCAGTGTGCGTTTAATAAACTATAAATATATTTTTGCTAGTACTCATGTGCATTTAAATGTCTGAAACCTAAAATAAACATTATGTGGTTGAAACCAGTGAATAGTTGTGAACGCGTCTGTCTCTGGCACCGAAATCTGTGTTCTGATTCGGTCCGGTTATATAGGTGCTGTTACCCAACCCTACTAATAAACTGGAAAAATCATTTTCATTGGTTGCACGACCTGTTGCAGTTTATTCAAATTGAAAAAAATGTGATTTACAATGTTCATCAGAACAGAACAATTTCACATGATCTGGCAATCTTTCCTCCTGTACCTTAAAAAATAAACACTTTCCTATAAGTAACTCTTTATGTAACCCTTCCTCTGCCCTGGACCCATGTTGTTCTTGTCCTCTCTCGTCCCTGATTGATTAAGAAACATACACAAATACATAAAAATAATAATAATTATAAAAAAAATTGTATTTGGTTTTCCTACCAGCTGGTAATACTATGAGTAAGTAGGGGTGTAACGGTACACAACACTGACGGTTCGGTATGGCAGGAGAGAGAAAACTAAATATAATTTTTTATTTATTTATATTAAACAGTGGTTTACTAAACAAATTGTGTCTGACCTTAAGGCCGTGTGTCCACCAAAGTGTTTTTTCACGTGTCTGGCTGACGTATTCAATTGTTTTCAATGAGAGCGCCGCGTCTTTAGGACGCCATGAGCATAACGAGGCGCTGATCGAGTATTTCAAGCGCTAGGGCTGTGCATTACCAACAATGTCACTAAACGATACGCATCACGATACTAAAGTCACGATACAATACGTATCACGATACGATATGATTCACAATACTAAAGTCACGATACTTATCACGATACTAAAGTCACGATACAATACTAAAGTCACGATACGATACGCATCACGATACTAAAGTCACAATACAATACGTATCACGAAACGATACGCATCACGATCCTAAAGTCATGATACGAATCACGATACTAAAGTCACGATATGATACTAAAGTCACGATACGATACGCATCACGATGCTATGCGCGTCTCGATACGATACGCATCACGATACTAAAGTCACGATACGCTACGCGTCACGATACGATACGCATCACGATACTAAATTCACGATACAATACGTATCACGATACGATACGCATCACGATACTAAAGTCACGATACTATATGCATCACGATACTAAAGTCACGATACGATACCTATCACGATACTAAAGATACGATACTAAAGTCACGATACGATACGTATCACGATACTAAAGTCACGATACGATACGCATCACGATATTTAAGTCACGATACGCATCACGATACTAAAGTCACGATACGATACGCATCACGATACTAAAGTCACGATACGATACGTATCACGATACTAAAGTCACGATACGATACGCATCACGATACTAAAGTCACGATACAATACGTGTCACGATACTAAAGTCACGATACGATACGTATCACGATACTAAAGTCACGATACGATACGCATCACGATACTAAAGTCACGATACGATACGCATCACGATACTAAAGTCACGATACGATACGCATCACGATATGGATGAATTTGGAATTTCTTTTTAGCAGAGTTTAGTAACAGTTAATATCTGTTTATAGAATAGCCAGTGTTATAACAGATGTGATAAGTGAAAAATGATTTTGTTTTAGTTATTTAAAAACAATGAGTAAAATGAATTAAATAAATTGTCACAAAAAAAGCTTGGAATGGCTCGATTCAATATTGATTATTTTGGATACATATCAGGTACACACATCTCTCAACTAACGCTGTAAACTATGGGAGTCAGTTGTAGCCTACTGAATGTCAAAAATGAACTGATTTGTACAAATACTTAAATTGCACTCAATTGTTTTTTTTTTTAAATAATAAAGTTATAATATTAGCTTTAGAAATTACAATCATATTTCTACTGCATTTTGTTTTTGAAATTTGTCATAAATTGCCAGATTAATTCAAACCTCCATGAAATATATTAAAAAACAAAAAATTAAAATGAATATGTAATATGGTGCATATATTTAGCAAAATGCTCCTCTCTCTATAGTCAATTTTTATATCTCACTAATTAATTTATGGACACTGGATATGGATTTTCTGAGGTAAATGTGACATTATGTGACATTGTTTACAAGCTAATTTACTGATGTCTTTCCGCTTTGAAACACTGATTGAGCGATCACGAGACATGATATGGATTTCTGTAAGTTGTACTCTATCTCTTAACAGACTTTCAGATGCACATTCATGTTTATTTCGGGCTGTAACTGGTATTAGGCGGAGGAGAAGATCAGTTCAGGTGTGCAGCCAGAGTGATCTCGCCCCTAAACTAATTCATATTTTTAGATTTCATAATAACATGGACGTAATTTGAAATCTAATAAAGTAACAAAAGTAACAAAGCACAAAGATTTAATGGATGGGAGGCACGCTGCAAAAACTGTAACAACTTAAAATCCTCTTTTTCATCCATTTTGAATGTCTTGCACTGCTGCTGGCGTTGTTATAATTAGCACCACTTGACTCACGTGATAATTGGTAACATTAAAAAGCACACAGTATCTATACGCTCATCGCCAGGAGTTCATGACGATGTTTCGTTGTATCGATATTTTGAGCGCAGCCCTATCAAGCGCTGGCCGTTTTTTTACTGGTCACCGAGTTGAAGAATGTTCAACTTTGAGTAAAACCCAGTCGTCCAATCACAGTGGAGGAGGGGCGGGACAAATACAACACCGACCAAACGCCACATTCTGCGTGTACAATGTCAACAGATGAAAACAAGCAGCATAATAACATAAAATTATTTAAAACAAGAGCCAGAGCAAATACTTTACATTGTATCTGCATTTTTTTTATATAGAATCAATACAGAAACACACAATCTGTGAAATGAGAGACTAGTAACACTTCCCGTATCATAACAGCAAAAAAGTCTCAACTGAAAAAGCTGCCAAAACGCTCTCAAGCGCCCACAGCGAGACATTTTCAGCTGGATTGCTTTGGTGGACACGTGGCCTAAATGAATTCAATTATAACTCAAAGTTGCTTAAAGATAATGCTGTCAACTATATATTCATTAGATTCTACCTCAAGGATCAGTTCACTTCAAAATTAAAATGTCCTGATATTTTACTCACCCCCATCTCATTCAAGGTGTTCCTGTCTTTCTTTTGAAAATAAGTTTTTAGAGGAAAACATTACAGGATTTTTCTCCACATCATAGACTTCCATGGCAAACAAAATGTTCTTAAAAGGGCTTCAGAGGCTCTGCGTGATCCCAGAAGAGGACTATTGGTCATTTTCAAAAATCAAAAGAATATACTTTAACCTAATTTGCTCATCTTGCGCTGCTCTGTGAGACGCCACGGATTGCGTAATCCCATCGGAAAGGTCACGCTAGACGTAGGCGGAAGTACCGCCCCAAGCGAACGTGTGAAGATTAATACAAACGCCCTGTACCATAAAACACTCCATCTCCAACTTCAAAATCGTCCAACATCGTTGTTTTAGCTTTTTTTGCTAAAGGATGTTTGTATTAGCCTTCACACGAGCACTTTGTAAACACGGGGCGGTACTTCCGCCTACGTCACGTGACCTTTCTGACATGATTATGTAATCCGTGGTGCGCCACAGAGCAGCGCAAGATGAGCAATTTTGGTTAAAAAGTATATATATACATATTTTTTTTTTAGAAAATGTCTGATGGTTTGTCTAGATCAGAGCCTATTCCTCGTCTGCGATCGGTCAGAGCCTCTGAAGCCCTTCCTTTGAAACTGCATTGATTTGGACCTTCAACCGTTGGTTCAAGTTCATAATGTTGAGAAAAATCCTGGAATGTTTTCCTCAAAAAACTTTGAATTTCTTCAAAAAAAAAAAAAATAATTTTCGACTGAAGAATGAAACACATGAACATCTTGGATGAGATGGGGGTGAGTAAAATATCAGGACATTTTCATTTTGAAGTGAACTAATCCTTTAAGTAGAATATAATGAATATAACGGCTAATATAGGTCATATATTTAGTGAAAGAGTTGATTTCTCTAGCGAACTCACAGCTGTGAACACTGAATCCCTTCTGAGGTAAATGTGATGCTACGTGACATTGTTCTCAAGCTGTTTTACTGACGTCTTTCCACCGTTGAAACACTGATTGAGCGATTACACCACATATGATACGTTTCAGTGAGTTGTGACGTATCCTCAACATACCTTCAGATGTTCATTCATGTTTATTCTTTGTGAAGAGATGATCGCGTTCACTCGCGCGCCTATACAGTGACCAGTAGGGCTGTCAACGAATATTCTAAATTCCAATATATATTCGAATAGTTTTAAAAAAACGAATTTCGAAGGTGAATATTAATATTCGAATAAAAAAAAAAAATGTGGAAAAAACCGCCCGTGGTGGTAGAGGCGTGGCTGTCTGCTTTGCGAGTGGGCCAAACGGGTCCTCCCCAAACGGACGAGGCGTTTATACTTGACACGCTCGCCGTTGTGCTTTTCTTTGAAACGACAGATGGCGACTCGGAGTAATTGTTCTATAAACCTTCAGGAAAAAGCGTCGAGAAGAAGTGGGCTAATGTACACAGGTGACGATATTTATTTTAGTACACTTCACCGAAAACCACACTACAAAAGAATCATGTAAAACAGATCAAAATAAACCTTGATATTACTTGTGACATGAGAACAAAATGCATGTAGAAATGTAACGTTAACTTATACAACTCAATTTATGATATCTAAATGTTTCCTAATTTCACTAAACACTTCCGTGAGTTTTCACTTAGTTTCGTGAACTTTTCTTTATTAAACGGGCTTGTTTATGCTTTTGTAGGCTCATTTTGTAAATATAAGCAACTCATTTGTATGTGCAAACTGGACCACCCTTACTTTGCATCGCCCGCCACAAGCTCTCTGTCTGCAACACGACAAGAGGCCATAACGGAGAAATTAATTTCGTTCATTTGTAAGGACATGAGAGCGATCAGTGTCGTGGATGGGGCAGGTTTCAGGGAGTTCTGTCAAGCAATGGAACCGAGGTACCCTATTTAACGTTAAAAAGAAACATTACTAAAGTGTAGGCTACTGTACTGACTGAATAGATATTGCATGAATAAAGGATAAATGCACTGCTTCCACTGGTTTGATTATTTACCGTTTCATGTCAAGGAAAAGTTCCATGTTTACCACAGCACAGCTCGCTCGGAGCGTTCAATATACAGTAAAACTTCAATTAATATTTGTTTCAATCACTGAATGAAGCCTGCTATATTTGGGACAAGAGTCGCAACCTTAAATTGCTTGATCAGCACTCAAAATGTGTGTGTTCATTTAAAACGTTATGCGCAGAGAGCATTAAGGCGAGAGAGAGTGAGGTCTGCGATCTTGGCCATTAGTTGATTTACTTGTTTTTGTATAGGTAATACGTTGTCAAATATGTTTAAACTTAAATAGACTACCTATCCAACTAGTTATGTCTCTTTGTATTAATCTGTCCTGTTATTGACGTAATGCGCGTCATTGATAAAATGCGCAACCAGATGTTCGAATAGTTCGAATATTTGTGTTTTTTTTAGAGGGAATATTCGAACGTCATTTTTGAGCAATTTTGACAGCCCTAGTGACCAGTCACGGCACATTAAAGAGCGTCAAAATGGCATTTATCGCTTCAATGTCATGATAAAATGGACAGAATACATAATATGTTCATGTGGGAACTCGGATTTGAAAAATAAAACAAGCCGACTGTTAAAGATTCGGGTACACATGTGCAGTCCTGTCCCGAAACGGTTCAGTACAAATACGTGTACCGTTACACCCCTATGAGTTAGTGAATTGAACAAACTCCTAACACCTCAAGTATGAAGAACAGTAAGAGTGATGCAAAAAAGTGAAACACTTACACCGAGACTGAACGCAATGCCCTTATTCTCCTTAAGGGAAGCCCCAAATTTCTTCTCATCCTCTTCATCGTCTGACACGTGTGGCTTGGCGATGGCCATCTCTTCCTTACTCTCCGTTATCTTCTTGCATCTCTGAAGGATTACATAAACCGTTGAATCAATGCAGACCAAGAAACACCAAACTGCAAGATCACATGCACAACCCTTACCTCTGTGAGCTCTTTAATGCTGAAGCTGTTCGCCTGCTTCGTCACTTTCTTTTTGGCTTCTTCAATACTGGCAAGATTAGGTGTGGCTGAAGACGGTGGCTTGTTGACGATTGAGGGTAATGGGGCCATTTGTGGGAATGAAGCCAAGGCACCCATGCTGGACAAAGCAGCGGTCATGGTGGCGGCAGTCATACTAGCCATAGCAGCATTCATTGTCATGTTTGACATCACTGGCATGGATAAAGACAAGGATGCAGAATTTGTGGATGTCAAGGGTAGTTGAAGAATAGCTTTGGGCCTGAGACTCTCCGGGATGGGCACGCCTGCCTTGGCACACATAGCTGCGGCATTAGCCTTAGCTATTTCCAGCAACTGCTCCTTATCTGGGAATAGGGAAAACAACAGTAAGAGAAGACCAATGCAATATATAGTACTGGTCAAGTAATAAAGTGCCCCAATGTTTCTTTTCCCCGAATATTCCCTTTCATGCAGTGTGTAATAGAGCAGTTCGTGAATGTAAACGTTCTGTAAAGTCGAAAGTAAACACGATTTCGAATCCCTACGTAGAATAATTCTACGTCACTAGAAAAGACATCGGATAATGCCCATCTATGTTGTACGTCGTCCGCCCATAAACAACTCGACCCGCCCACAAACATGTCATTTTACTGACGATTGCTTCTCAAATCTCGTTCAACACGGCATTCGCAAAACGTTTGTTCGTGAAAGATGGGTCAGTACTTTTGACCAGCTTACTCCTCAGTAGAGCTGCAACTAACGATTATTTTTTCTGTCAACTAATCTAACTATTATTTTTCAATTAGTCGACTAATCTAACGATTATTTCCCAGGTTAATCTGATGATTCTTTTTTACTGATTATTGGATTTCAAAGAGGGTAGTGAATGTGTATATTATTTTAACATGAAATCAATGAATGATGACAATATTAATTGTATTTCAGGAAGGGTAGTGTACTTAGGGTGCCATTTTATAATGAAATATATGAACACACAAAGCATTTTAAACATTATTTATAACTAATTGGGATGCCACAATTCTCAATATAATATTGAACCATTCGGTACGGCATTCACGGTTCAATACGTGCTTGTGAATTGCGTTTTTTTCGGTTTCGCATTTAATTAATTATTTTTCTACAAATTCTATAATTTGCCTCCATCCCAATACTGAACAACGCGACATACATTCACTTCACACGTTAGTGGTAGAGTTATACTCACGGAACACTATAGTAATTCACAATCATGAAAATTCAGTATTTGCATGCGTTTTAAAGCCTTGCTGGTTTCATTCGCGTGCGCGGTTTTAACATGCGCTTTTCAGAGCGCGCGCACTAAACGCCTGTCAAACACGTGAATACTGAACTAAGTAGTCGTACTGCGTTAATACTGTCAAATACACACAAGGTTAACATAAACAGTCGGTTGTGTCTAAAGTGAAAGTAAAATCGCAATCGTGTCTGTATATTAGATGTGTTGAGGTCTTAAACTGACAGCAGCGCAGCCTATAGTGAACACGCGGTCCTTAAAGGGACAGTTCACCTATAAAATGATGTCATTATTTACTCACTCTAATATTGTTTCAAACCTGTATTCATTTCTCGATGACAGAATTTTCAGTTTTGAGTGAAATATCCCTTTAATGTTAATACAACAACAAAAGACAAAGAGAAAATCACTCACTGCTCTTGACTGAAAAACTAAAACAGTAGCTAATAATCAGTGTATATTTTATATTGAAGTCTATGTAGTGTTTTATTTTTACATTCATTCATTCAATTTCATACTTAAATGCTGCTGTACAGCTCTGAGCTGCCAGTGTAAATCTTTATATATATTTATTTTTATATTATCCAATACACTAGGAATGTGTACAAGGGTTTTTTTTAAGTAAATGTTTAAGTTTAAGTAAGGTTTTTCAATTCTTTTAAGTAAAATAAAGAAAGAGTATTGCAATAAAAAAATAGTCTTTTTTCTCTTTAACCTCTTGCGGTTACTGTCGCCTAAGAATAGAATAACAAAAAATGTATGTGACAAGCCATCAGAACCCAACCGAACCGAAAACAGTGGGTAAAAACAGAGGTATGTATTGAACCGTGGACTAACTGTATTGTTGCATCCCTAATAACTAATGATACTATTCATCATAAAATGTATACAGAGTATAATTAGGAAATTTTGTTTATTATAATAGTTGAGTATGATTTACTTATTGATTTGTGTCAAAAATGCACTTGCATTTATCTGCAAAAGGTTCACATACAGGAGCTTTCAGCAAAGTGTTAATGTATAACTAGTCGTCTATTTTGAAGATATACATGTACATAAACAACAACTAAAGCTGCCAGAAGTTTTGGCCCAAACTTTAAAGACACATTTAAATGATTAAAACTAGAGGCATATCTTAACTTTAAATGTTACTTTAATCATGTAAACTACATATATACAGCATGTTATATATGCATATGTGTTTGGTACAGAGGGGAACCAGGTCACATTTGCAACAGATATATGCAGCCCATAATAAATAAAAGCATGAGACGTACGGCGTTACAGAGTGAACAAAGCAGTTTTATTCGGCTTCTGTTTAAAGTACTCCCACACTTTTGAATGTCGCGGTCTGGCTTTAAATGATAAATGATAATTTTCACTATGCCCGGGAGCAGAAGCCGCCATTATTCTAGATCTAATCTATTCTAGAACATAAATAATGTGACGCGTCGACACATTTCACGCATGTCGACGTATTTTCGGTTGCAGCCCTACTCCTCAGAATCACAACCTGTAAGTATGATTAATTATTGATATATATATTTTCTACCGGATATTCAAAATACGTAGTTTTGTGATTTATATTGTGTAAGTTTATGGCTAACACACATTATTACTGTCTTACTGAAATTCTTCTGCTCATCAGCTGTGTGCCACTATTACCTAAACCTTTCCTAAGTCTATTAATGCAGATTGTCTGTCGTTCTTACTACTTTGTCAGGGCTCCAGACTGCGACTAAATGGTCTCATCTTTTTTCCTGCTGGTGCGACTTAATTTGGGTTACATGGGCCGATCTCGATCACGCGACACCGTTACTAAACAGCGCTGGGAGATCCAGTGAGAAAGCGCTTGAATTCACCTCATTAATAACATTGCTACTGCGAGATCTAGTGGGAAGCGTTTGGTGTAGAATTCTCTGGTATAAACCACAGATATCAGAGCAAACAGAGCTGACGTGGAGACCAGGAGAAACATTCAGGGGTTTCAGTCCACAAATCATAAACATTCGCCATGGATTTAATGTAGTAACACCCCATGGTATTGTGGAAGAAATAGTCGAATGTTTTTTCTTTTCTTTTTTTACATTATTCATCTCAGGGTTCGTACAACCTTTTGAGAGTGAGTCCCAGCACTTCAAAGCTCAAAATATTATCAAATTTTAATATTATTTTTAGAGTGATGATTTATAAAACTAAAAGTTTAAAGGTGCTGGCCACTTTATGGCAAAAAAACCCCACACTATAACCAGTAGGTGGTGGCATAGGAGCACTTATTTGACTTATTAGACATTTCCACTCCTTAATATATGGAAAAAAAGTAGGAGCAGTTTTTTGCACATTACTGTTGTTAATAAAAGTATTTTTTTTTTCTGCATAACAATTCAAGCTCAGTGCTTCACTGTTAAATTTTCAATAAACAAACAAGTACTATTATTAGTAACTGCACTTATTAACAAACTGCAAAACAATAATCATTTTATGATTAAATTAACCTTATGATAATTTTTCCTGGTGCCACTGCGCTAAAATGTTAGTCTGGAGCCCTGTATTATCAAAGTATTTATTAGTAATACAGTGGAAATTAGTAGATTTGGTTAGCATGTTGATTTACGGTGTACGCCTCTACATTTTCTGGTTGTGCCCCTAAAATTTTCAGTTGGGGGCCACTTTGCTCCTAGTGAAAAAAAGTTAGTCTGGACTGAAGCCCTATTTTGTATAAAGATAAAGATTTGTTTTGCAAACGTTTGTTACATCAGTCATTTACGTTAGTGCTGGGCTAACGTACACGCTGTTACTGATACAGTTCCCGCATGTGCACCGCAATGTTGATGGACGCACACTTGTTAATGCTGACGGTGAGGAATTCACCCTTTGCCGCAAGTTTGATTGACAGGCGATCTGACCAATCACATCGCTGTCTGAACAATCTGCTGTTTTGTCCGACAAAGCAGTCAGGAGAGTTCGTAGATTAACGTTGGTGGACTTGAACTTGGAAAAGCAGTGTGTACTGACGTCTTTCCGCAGTTGAAACAACATTTCTTTAAAGGGTTAGTTCACCCAAAAATGAAAATTCTGTCATTAATTACTTACCCTCATGTCGTTCGACACCCGTCAGACCTCCGTTCATCTTCAGACACAAATGAAGATATTTTAGTGTAAATCTGATGGCTCTGAAAGGCCTCCATTGGCTCAATGCACGGTTCACTCTCAAGACCCTTAAAAGACACTAAAGACGTCGTTACAAAGTCCATCTCACTACAGTGGTTCTACAATAACTTTATGGAGTGACGAGAATAGTTTTTGTGCGCAAAAAAACCCTAAATAACGACTTATATAGTGATGACGATTTCAAAACACGGCCTCATGAAGCTTCGAAGCGTTATGAATCAGTGAGTCGATTCAGCAGTTTGAATCGCCAAATTTCAGCAGTTTGACACGCGATCCGAATCATGAATCGACTCACTGATTCATAACGCTTCGAAGCTTCATGATGCCGTGTTTTGAAATCGTCATCACTATATAAGTCGTTATTTAGGGGTTTTTTGCGCACAAAAACTATTCTCGTCACTCCATAAAGTTATTGTAGAACCACTGTAGTGAGATGGACTTTGTAACGACGTCTTTAGTACCTTTTAAGGGTCTTGAGAGTGAACCGTGCCATTGAGCCAACGGAGGCCTTTCAGAGCCATCAGATTTACACTAAAATATCTTCATTTGTGTCTGAAGATGAACGGAGGTCTGACGGGTGACATAAGGGTAAGTAATTAATGACAGAATTTTCATTTTTGGGTGAACTAACCCTTTAATGCTAAATCACTGAAGTAACCCTTTAAAGTAGCATAATAGGGGCACTTTTATGTTTTTGAAAGAGGCTTCTTTTTGATCAAACACATACAGAATTGGTGAGCATAAGATAATACTTTAAAAAAACATTCATTATTCCCAATATTTTGTAAAGGTTTTTTTCGTACCAAGTTCTGTAAGACGTGGCGGCGTCTTGCTGGTGCTACGTCGAGTTCTGGAAGCAGATCTTTTCTTACGGAGAATGAGGACCGGAGAGCGGCTGGGTTCTCGCTTCCATCTGTCCCGCTGATTTAGCGATCGACTTCCGAAACCTCTTCTCCAGCGAGAACCGGATCGGGATCTCCGCCTCGAATGCGAGCGAGATCTCTTTCTGGATTTAGATCGCCTGCCTCTGTCTGGAGTTCGAGACTTCCTCCTACGGCCTTGTGAACGAGATCTCGACCTTCTCTTTTTGGGCGACCTGGATTTCGAACGCTTGCTCTTTGTTTTGGACTTGTGCGATTTTCTTTCCGAGGGCGATCGAGACTTTCGTGAAGGCGACCTGGATTTTCTCTTTTTCGATGGCGACTTTGATTTGGATCGTGCGGTTACTTTGGATCTTGAGGATGATTGTTGACTGGGAGATTTGGATGGTGATGTTGAGATCCTTTCGATCAAAGTCTCTTCAGCAATTATTGGATTTGCGTTGGTTTCTTCATTGTCAGGGATGGCAGCGCACTCTGAATCTTTTGGTGTAACGGTTGAGAGTTCTTCAGATACATTGGTCACTTCCAAAGGCACCTCAGGTGTAATGCACTTTTGGGAAGACTTGGTCTCTGTCAAGAAGGGAACTGGTCGCCAAGATCCTGTGGCGCCAACTGTGTTGAAACCAGAACTTGAGTTGATGGATGCAACGTCAATCAACTGTGTGTCAGAGTTCACAGCCGTTGTTGGACTTTTTCCATCCTCAGTTGCGTTTTCAGACACATTTGTCTGCATTTCCATTGCACAACTTGTACTATTGTCCACTGCTGGTTCTGTATCATTCTTAAGCGATTCAGTTTCCTTCAGTTCATCTTTCAGATCAGACCTTGATTCTGAAATGGACCTTGAATTAGAAGGTTTTGTTCTACTTTGAGACGTACTCCTGGAACGCCGTGGCGAGCAAGACCTAGATTGTGACAAGGACCTTCTGTTCTTCCTTGAGATCACAATAGACCTTGATCTTGTTCGCCTGGAGCACGACCTGGATCTTGAATGTTTGCCTTTTCTGACAGAATGAGACCTGGACCTCTTAGACCTCGATCTACTTCTCTCTCTGTGTTGATGAGACCTCTTTTTGGAGCCATTTCTAGAGCGGGAGGTTGACTTTGATCGCCGTTGTCGTTTTGAAGACCGTGATCTTGATCTGCGTCCTGCCTTCCATCTGGGAGATCTTGATCCTCTAGAAGTGTCCTTACTTTTAGAGGTTCTGCTGGAACTTCTTTTCTTGTCCTTGGGCTTTTCGTTTTCAGTGCTTTTGTGGACAGAATTCTCCATCTTGGGAATAATGTCAGGCAAAACCCCAGATGTGTCTTTGAGCTCGGACTTTGAAATCTTACCCACTGAAGAGGACTTTGTATTTTCTTTAGAAGGTTTTGATTCAGACTCAGATTCAGACGCAGATGCTGAAGAGCTTTCCGACGGCGAGCCAGACCTCTTCACTTTGTCTGAATCTTTGCTTTTTTTCTTCTTCTTTCTCTTCTTTTTCTTTCCACTTTGGAAAACACACAAACACAAGAAAAAATTAGCACATTAGGAATGAAAACTTTGTAAACAACCACCAAGTTAAAATGAAATTCTGATCGACCCAATAAGATTCATTTGAACATCCAATGGTGTAAAACCTTCTGAAGCAAAGTAATGTTTTTTTTTAAAGAAAAATATCCATATTTATAACTTTATAATGGCAGTACGCAAATCTAGTTCTGGCGGAAGAGTGACCTTTGGCCCGGCGCATTGACAAATGCGGAAACACAGAGGACAAAAATGCATGGCTTCACTTCAGAAGGCCTTTATTAACCCCATGGAGTCGTATAGATTACTTTTATGATGGATGGATGCACTTTTTTGGGCTTCAAAATCCAAGTTACCATTCACTCCCATTATAAAGCTGGGAAGAGCCAGGATATTTTTAAATATATCTCTGATTGTGTTTGGTTGAAAGAAGAAAGTCATATGGCTTGAGAGGGTGAACTAACCTTAATTTTTAACTAACCTTTATAAAGAAACTTTCATCGAAAAATTATTTGATACTACACTGAAGTCGATACATAAACATTAAGCAAACAAATATTGTCATGTTTTGTAAATATAACGATTATAAAACACAAGTTATCCCTAAACCAAGTCCAAGTGAAGCCTCAAGTCTTGGTTTTATTTTAGCAATAGTTCTTTAAACTAGTTATTGAAATGAACAGTGTTTTGAAATATTAAATCTGATTTCTTTCTTTTAAGCATTACTTAAATCATTAATTGCATTTTTATTCACACAAAAAAAAAGATTAATTTCAAATCATATAACATTATACCATTTGTAACGCAGAGACGGTCACCACAAGAAATGCGCTGTGTATTTTGATCTATTTGAGTTGCTGTAGTTTGCTGTAGTTCTCAAGCAGTGATGGGTAATGTAGTCTTCCAGTGAGCGCCAGCGGTAGCAAAACCCGTGTATAAACAAGCGCTACAGTAAACACAAAGAGGTTTGTGATAAGGTGATATATTAATGCACCCGACAAAACGATCTGTGGAGTCGGACAGGGTCATAAAATGCATATGGAAATGTCCTTCCAGTCCATATTCAAGTTGACTTGGTAAATTTGGATATCATAGGCATATGATAGCAAATACTTGGGGGTGAACATGAAAAGGACTTGAAAACGTACTTCTTAAAAATGGACAGCAAGCAAGTCTCTTGGAGCTCAACACCGTAGCTCCACTTTGGATTAATTGATTGTTTTCAAATTAAATGTGACCCTGGATCACAAAACGGTAACCATCATAAGGGTACATTTTTGTAAAGTGAGATTTATATATCATCTGAAAGCCGAATAAAGCTTTCCATTGATGTATGTTTTTGTTAGGATAGTATAATATTTGGCTGAGATACAACTATTTGAAAACCTGGAATGCGAAAAAAATCTAAATATTGAGAAAATCGCCTTTAAAGTTGTCCAAATGAAGTCCTTAGCAATGCATTTTACTACTAATAATACATTTTTGATATTTTTACGGTAGGAAATGTACAAAATATCTTCATGGAACATGATCTTTACTTAATATCCTAATGATTTTTGGCATATATCGATCATTTTGACAATGTATTGTTGGATATTGCCACAAATATACTTGTGAGACTTGTGCTCCAGGGTCACAAATGATTATCACAAGGTGAGACTTGGCTATATTGTTACTGTTTGTTGTTAATTTACATAAGAGCACTTTTCAAATGGGTGATGAATAAGTGGGCTTTCAGATGCATCACGCACAATATAATAACACTGGCTTGTTGTGTTTGCTGCAGAACATACTGAGAGATAGGGGATAAATGAATTAGGAATGAATGTTGTTTCATGCCGTCACGTGTGGTACAGGGTTCCCACACATTGGTTAACTTCAAATTCAAGGACCTTTCAAGGACTTTCCAGGTCCAATACCCTCAAATTCAAGGACCTTTCAAGGACTTTCCAGGTCCAATACCCTCAAATTCAAGGACTTAATGTGGGGACACATTTCAAGTGAGAGCAAGGTTACACCGTGTTACCTTGTAATATACATTGTTCCAAAAAGCTTTTTTCTTTTGCATTTATTTTTGGCCATATGACACAGATCTGATATTCTATTTGTCATATGTTTTGCATAAACAGTACATCCTGTACAGGGCTCGACATTAACGCTTGTCCGGGACAAGTGGATTTTTTTGAAGGGGCAAGTGAAAGAATTTTACTTGCCCGACCGGACAAGTATCCTGATTAAAACATCAATAACAAAAATAACTAGGGAATGTTATTTGTTTAGCATTAATTTAGTATAAGTGGCGATTGATAGTGGATAATAATATATAATATAGCTAATGAACTGACGGTAACAATTTTGCGCTGTTGATGCTCACCTCGCGCAGCCTCTCGAGGAGAAATCAAAACAAATGAGCGCCTCTCACAGAGAAACTCCGTTAACATACACAGTTAAAATTACAAATGGTGGAGTTTTTATATTAATAACATATGATACAGTTAAGCAACATCACACGACCAAGAGTGCGGTTTTCCTGAATACCACCACGATTGAAAATGTTACACTGATGTCATATGACAGTTCCATAAACAATTAATTCACATTAAGTAATTTACATTTTAGATGCAATATTGAACATTTTTGTTCGATTTCAGCAGCGAAAATAATTCCAAACAAAGATCACAGCAGAACCATAACGCCTCTCACAGCAATGGTGTGTAACTGAATGATTCAGCGTTTTGAATGAATCGGTTGAATCAAATATTCAATGACGCATTCATAAACGACTGCCTCATTCTTGAACGAATCAGCTGTTTGAATTAATCGTTTCAATGAATCGACTCAATGACTCGCTCATTAAGACCGTCACCTGCTGCCACCTACTGGTGGTTTAGTTTCATGTTTAAACATTATTTCCAACATTTCTTATTTGTATATTGAAAAATATTTAATACAATCTAAAAAAATTCAGTGTAAATTATTTAATTTGATTGGTACAGCCCTATTGTGTCATTCTAAATTAATTTATAGATCAAATTTAAGAATATAAAATGAAAGCTGAAGCATAACTTATATTTAATAAGATTATGGAAATAAAAGGTACAAATATCACAAATATGCAGATTTGTGACAATCTGGAACACTGGTGAGAATATTGCTTCAGAATAAATTATATTTACCATTTATATTTATATTTAAAAAGCAAAGCAATTCAACATTACATTAAATAAAATATTTGGGCAACAGATTATCACAAATGTTTTATGTTCACACAATATACAGTCCATTGACTAAACATATTTGGGTTCGGTGTAAGCACTGAAAACGTTGAGGTACCAACATAGTAGTTTGGAAACGTCATGGAAACGTAAAACACAAAGTAACTCACGCGATACACACTTAACGCAACGCGCAAATGTGCGTAACTAACATAAATCAAGCAAGCTAGTATGGATAGGCCACGAAGTGTTGGCGAAATAACACGTTAGCGGACCAGAGAGATTAATATGGAATTTTTTCCTTAAAGTAAATAAATTTAAGCACTTAAAAAAAAAAAATCTGATTCAAACTTTCAAGGATTTTTTTAACCCTTAACACTAGAACCGCCACGGGGTAAAATTTACCCATGGCTGTTTTTCAAATGTAACAAATAACAGATTTCCAATAGTCTCCCAGTCACTGACTTTTACTAAAACTGTTTTATTTACAATCCCCTGTTGTTAAAAATAGTTCAGATAAAACCAGATTTAAAAACGGAGCATTTATACCTATAAGCGCCAGCGGGTCAAATTTACCCCTAAATAATTCCTCAATTTTCGTGCTGTGTTTGAGCAACGCGTCGGCTTACTGTAAACAGTCACACAACGCACGGTCAAATAAATATGATTTATAAATGTTCAGACTTTGGATTAATTATAAATTTTTCTTTTGCAATTTTGTATTGAGTATTGTTTGCTACTGTGTTGCTATTTATTCAAGTTTGCTTCATGAAGTTCTGTTTGAGTTCAAAGTAAAAAAACACCACATTTTTGCTGCCGTTTTTCTTAAAATTCGATTAATTTAATCCATTCTCGGACTAAATAAATGTAATAATTTGTTACATTTATATAGCGCTTTTCTAGGCACTCAAAGCGCTTTACATATAGAAGGGGGATTCTCCTCAACCACCACCAATGTGCAGCATCCACCTGGATGATGCGACGGCAGCCATATTGCGCCAGAACGCCCACCACACACCAGCTGATTGGTGGAGAGGAGACAGAGTGGTGAAGCCAATCTGTATATGGTAATGATTAGGAGGCCATGATGGAGAGGGGCCAATGGGCAAATTTGGCCAGGATGCCGGGGTTACACCCCTATGTAAAATTGGGACTTCAAATGAGCTAGATGGAAATGTTATGTTCTCCTGTTTAAAATTATATATGACACGTGATGCTAACTGCTAGAATGGGTGAGGAAAAACAAAGAAAATTAGAGACAAGTCAGGCATCCCAAAAATAACCTAGGTCTTTAAGGGTTAAACCTGGTGAAACCTGGCCGTACTAAAATGACTTGCGTGTTATTCTTCAAGTCCAAGTTAAGCCTCGAGTTTCAATCTCTGATTTAGGGTCACTAAACCAACATTATTTGTCTTTTGTAAGTCTCACCTTTCTTGAGTCTCTTTGTCGGACTCAGTCTCTGAGCTGCTGTCTTTTCCTTCTTTACGTTTCTTCTTCTTCTTTTTGCTTTTGTGTTTTTTGTGCTTTTTACTTTTCCTGTGTTTAGTGCTGGTGTCCTCTTTGCCATGGTCATCTGGGAGGTCAGTATGTGTGACTTCATCTGCAGTGAAAGCAAAGATGATCAGTGACAGAACATATGACAGAAAACACATTGATGTTTCAACGACTAACCTGTTGTTGTGTTGATTTGTTCTTCCTTTAGTCCATCTTCTGTCGTCTCCATCACAGGTTCAGTCTCTGGCTCATCTGGCACACTGAATAAAAAAAAAAAAATGTTATTACTCATTTAAAACATGATGTAGATGCAGATGTGTGTTTGTTGCTTTCTTGAGTGAGATTCCTATAATGTGTCTGTCACCTAGAATGAACAATTCAACAAAATTCATAAGCTTAGAATATATATATATATTTTAGGGCTCTCAAATGATTAATCGCGATTAATCGCATCCAAAATAAAAGTTTGTGTTTACATAATATATGTGTGTGTACTCTGTTAATTATTATTTTTATATAAATACACACACATTCATGTATATATTTAAGAAATATTTGCATGTATATACTGTATATACGTTTATATAATCTATAATATTTATAAATATAAATGTTTTATATATAAAAATAATATTTTTTTCTAAATATATACATGCTTGTGAATGTATTTATATATAAATAATAATTAACAGAGTACACACACATATATTATGTAAACACAAACTTTTATTTTGGATGAGATTAATCGCGATTAATCTTTTGACAGCCCTAAAATATATATATATTTGGGCTGGGTATTGACACGAATTTCATAATTCGATTCGATTTCGATTCACAAGCTTTCGATTCGATTCGATTCTTTTCGATTAAATTCAATATCGATTATTTTGGATATGTCTTAGGTATAATACATGTAACATTTTCTCAAGGAAAACAAAACTCTGAACTAATGTTGCAAACTATGGGAGTCAGTTGATATTACATTAGCCTACTAATATTGAAGGTACAAATTAACAGATTTGTATACAAACACTTAAATTACACTATTATTATATATATAAAAAAACTATTTAAAGTTATAATATTAACTTCACAATTACATAATCATAATTCTACTCCAATTAGGTTTTTGAAATATAAACATTTAAATGGTGGCTGCATAAAAACTTGCCAGATTTATTCATACATACATGCATTAAATATTGACAATGAATATCCTATGTAATGTGGTGCATATAATTAGCTAAATGCTCCTCTCTAGAGTTATTTTTTCTAGCTGACTAACGAGTGGACACTGGATATGGTTTTTCTGAGGTAACTGTGACGTTACATGACATTTACAAGCCGTTTTACTTGCGTCTTTCTGCGATTGAAACACTTGAGCTATTCTATGTGACATGATACGGATTTCGGTAAGTTGTCCTGTATCTTTTAACACACTTTCAGAAGCTCATTCATGTGTATTTCGCGCTGTTACTGGTATAAGGCGGGTGAGAAGATCCGTTCATGTTTGCTTCGCGCTGCCTACCAAAACGGTAGGCTATATATGTTTTTGAATTTCGTAAAAAAAATAGACGTAATTTGAAATCTTAGACTTTGTTTCATATCAATAGTAATAAAGCACAAAGATTATTGCGATTTATTGGATGGGAGGCGCGCTACAATGTTTATTTCATTCATTAACTAAAAACAGGATGACTAATCGATTCCTGGGATTTAAGAATCGATATTGTTTTGTAAAAGTGCGAATCGATTAAAATCGAGAAATCAATATTTTTTACCCAGCCCTAATAATTAAGCTAAATATCATATGCTGAAGTAAATTTCTGGAGTGTTAACAATTAAAAGAAAAAAACAACAACAAGAACCGTACAGAACCGAAAACCGTGAGACGAACCGTAGGTTTTGTGACCCGTGCCACCCCTAATACGCACCTAAAACACAATCATCCGTTGCAGTTTTCATCCATTTTATTTATCGTGTTTGGTGTTTATTCAAGTGCATTTTTTATTCTGAGAGTCCATTGCTTTTATTGTTTTTGGTTGTTTTGTTCATTTATTGTGGATATTTAAAATGTTTTCCATTTTCAGTGTTAAATAGTCTTTAGAAATAAAAGTGTATTGATCTTTGAAAAGGTGTACCTGCATTATTATGCCATTATCTTTATTTTAGATCAAAATGGTCTCAGAACGACAATATTATCGTTTATCACAATAATTTCTTGGCCAATTTATCGTCCAGCAAAATTTGTTATCGCTTTTTCATTTTTGATTGAAATATCCCTTTAATGTTAATAAAACAACAAAAGACAAAGAGAAAATCACTCACTGCTCTTGAATGAAAAACTTTAATACAGTAGCTTTAATAAGAACTTTGTAGTATTTTAATTTTACATTTATTCATTCAATTTCATACTTAAATACTAATGTACAGCTCTGAGCTGCCAGTATAAATCTTTATATACATTTATTTGATATTATACAATACACTAGGAATGTGTACAAGGGTTTTTTAAGTAAAATACCAAGCCATCAGAACTGAACCGAAAACCGTGGTTAAAAACCGAGGTATGTATTGAACCGTGGATATATATATATATATATATATATATATATATATATATATATATATATATATATATATATATATATATAATTATCTTTCAAGTTAATAGTTTTATTTATATAATGCTTTACAGGTTGTTTCAAAGCAACAACAACAACAAAAAATACGTTTTTGCGGTTTATATACAATAAAACATTGCATTGCGTAACAATTATGTCACTGATTGTTACCATTGGGTAACTTACATATAAAGAATCAACAGTTATGATGAAAGTGTTTCCATTTTAAAATATCACAATTATATAATGAATCATTTATGGTGGAAGCTCAGTTAACCATAATAACCGTTATTGTAAAGGTTTACCTCACGATGACTAAACCAGTGAACAATCTACAGTATTAATCACACAAAAGTATCATATTAATACATTAGTATTTTTACATGTGCACTGAATTAACTTGTAATTTTCAGGTATGATACTCATTATGTAGTACACGTGGCAACAAAACAGCGACAGTTGACGCGAAAGTACACAATTCAGTCTCAAAACCATCATTATATGTTTTAAAGTGACGTTAGAGCTTGTGTACAGTGAGCATAACAGCTAATGTTTAGCTAGCTAGTCGGCTAAAACAAATCAACGCGTTCTAAATTAAACACGCGATGTAAGTCACAAGTAAAAGATCGAACATTTTACCAGATTTCTTGAGTTTCATCCTCGATTTCTTTAATCTTACTCATTACAAAATCCCTGAAAATCTGCTCGATGTTGGTCGCCATCACAGTATGAGCGTTGTTGGGTCCGCCAGTATCCCAGAATGCCTCATCAACGGCTTCTTCCTCCGGTCTCCACAGCGACCGGGGTCAGCGGCGCGAAAGCGGCAAATTCAAAATGTGAAAACCGTTAGTGTACGGTTAACGACTAATAACAAAAAAATTACATTTTAATACGTAATTTAATACTCGCGTATATTTATAATCGACCCAACGACGACAAGCGACTAATAACGCTTCAGTAATCATCGAAAGCTACCATGATAAGCATATTATTTTTATGAAAATGGTGAGTAGTACCAAGTTACCGAAGTTTTGGTGTAGTCGACAGTTGATTAACCCTTTAATAATAGTCAGAATAAAATATATATTTTAATGTAACAGTTTGTTGTTTAGACAAAATCTTAAGTTTTGAATATTTGATACCTCAGGCTTTTATAGCTCATAGTATTGAAAATGTGGAGCTCATAAAACACTTTTATGAGGCCCAAACTGAGCAATAATTCAATGAAAACAACGATGATTGAGGGAACTAAGCTTTCCTCAGAAGCCTAATGGATAATATTTTATATGATATTATGATTTTTTATTTGTCCTCAAGAGGACATTTGTATCCACCGTGGATGCGAACACAACAACAACAACAAAAAAACATTTTAATACGTAATTTAATTCTTGCGTGTATTTATAATCGACCCACCGACGACAAGCGATTAATAACGCTTCGGTAATCATCGAAACCAAGATAAGCATATTATTTTTATGAAAATGGTGAGTGTTACCAAAGTTACCAAAGTCGACAGTTGATTAACCCTTTAATAATAGTCAGAAAAATATATATTTTAATGTAACAGTTTGTTGTTTAGACAAAATCTTAAGTTTTGAATATTTGATACCTCAGGCTTTTATAGCTCATATAGTATTGAAAATGTGGAGCTCATAAAATAAAATAAGCTTTCCTCAGAAGCCCAATGGATCCTATTTTATATGATAATTATGATTTTTTATTTGTCCTCAAGAGGAAATTTGTTTTCACCGTAGATGCGAACACAACATAAAACAGAACAAGTTAACTTATCATAATACAATCAACACAATCACAGACATCACAAAAAAAGAAGAGTGAGAGCATAAGATGACGCATCAATGGCCGATTTCCTATTTAAAGCTCGTATAACAACAGGAACAAAACTCTTACTATAACTCTTACTGTCCATGATAATTGATACTTACATTAACACAATTTTTCAAGAAGAAAAAAAAGTATATATAAAAAGTAAACCAAAGTTGCTTCAGTCCAGTAAGTGTTCATCTTGAAATATTACTTTATAAAAATCAGTAAAGATTTCACAGCAAAAAGATGAGCTGAAGGTGGACATGTTTACAATAATACTAAAAGGCCTTTTACTTGCTTAAAAAAGTATTAACTATCAATCAGACTGACGACAGAAATAATTTAGATTGTGTGCAACAGGTTTTTCAAAGTTTTGAGCATCGTTTGAATCATCAAATATGATACAGAATCATTCAATGTCACTCGGTTGCTGTGTGACAACTTTGTTGATCATAATAGGATTGTTTATAATATCTTTATTAGGATAGATGCACTCTATGAATTGATATTTTCAGGAATCTTAGTGCCAAGATAAGATGTTGACAAAGACTTTATATGAAGACGGTGCACTCCGATTACTTATGAATGGGAGAAAATGCAACATCAAAAATGGCGTATAAGCCCCGCCTTCTAAATGAAAGAGCCAATCGTTAATTAGTAAAGACGTGCGTTTAGGATTGCGCATGCTCAATAGACTGAAAAATGAAACAAGATTATTTTTTTAATCCATTGGCAGATAATTTAGTTTGTTTCAAGCAAAAACTCAATTGATTTTTATTTTTCCCCCAGGAATAAAAAAAAAATGTAATTTTCCTTAGTAAAAGCATCTTGATTTAAGAATTTTTTGATATTTGGACTGGAAAAAAGACAGAAGTACTAAGTTAGAAAAGTATTTTTTGTAGTGTGGTTTTACCTTTGGTGATCTCAATGGAGCACTTGTTAAATTTAAATAAGAATAGAGTTCTAACTCACTAATAATATTTAAATTTCACCCATTAAAACTTTTTGGTTGCTGAAAGTTTTACAGATATTGTTAAATATCTATACATATACATCTGTGTCCTATCTCAAGCTACTCTACTGTCAGCTCAAGCTTTTGTCAAATGTCATTTTTATATATATATATAATAGAAAAGGGACCGGCCCCAGGGTATGTCCACAACATCGAATCCGGCCCCCTTTTAAAAAAGTTTGGACACCCCTGGTCTATGGTTTCCCCATTCAAAGAGATAGGAGCGGCACTTCGTTTCAAAGATGGCCGCCGAGTGAAACAACTCGTCTTAAAGGGACTTTGATCAAGATTAGGTCAGCAGTAAATGATGATCATTATACAATCTTGGAACATTGACACCTTATCTGTAGGCTCCATTATAGCAACGGTCATGCTTTTTTCCACAAACAACTCGTATAACACATCAAATAATAAAAAGAGATAATGTCCCACAAGTCACTAATGATAAAAACATGTAAAACATCAATTTAACAAGCCAAACTTGTTATTTTGTTAATGCGTTTATTGTGTAGATCATGAGAACAGGTAAGCACTTTTATTGCACGAAAGCTCTGAAATCAGCAGGAAAGTGTACTAGATAAACAGTTACATATATGATGGACAACAGCTTTAGTAAAACTGGGATTTGTTTCTAATGCACGGTAGATGCTAGGTCCAAAGATGGTAGGTCAAACGCTCTCATCTGGAAAAAATGACCAAAAAATAAAACTCTCGGCATTTCCTGCATGGTGGCATTTGTTTAGTTGCATGAGATGTTACACAACTTAAAGGGTTAGTTCACCCAAAAATGAAAATTCTGTCATTAATTACTTACCCTCATGTCGTTCGACACCCGTCAGACCTCCGTTCATCTTCAGACACAAATGAAGATATTTTAGTGTAAATCTGATGGCTCTGAAAGGCCTCCATTGGCTCAATGCACGGTTCACTCTCAAGACCCTTAAAAGCTACTAAAGACGTCGTTACAAAGTCCATCTCACTACAGTGGCTCTACAATAACTTTATGGAGTGACGAGAATAGTTTTTGTGCGCAAAAAACCCTAAATAACGACTTATATAGTGATGACGATTTCAAAACACTAATTCATAACGCTTCGAAGCTTCATGAGGCCGTGTTTTGAAATCGTCATCACTATATAAGTCGTCATTTAGGGTTTTTTTGCGCACAAAAACTATTGTCGCCGATTCATAAAGTTATTGTAGAACCACTGTAGTGAGATGGACTTTGTAACGACGTCTTTAGTGCCTTTTAAGGGTCTTGAGAGTGAACCGTGCATTGAGCCAATGGAGGCCTTTCAGAGCCATCAGATTTACACTAAAATATCTTCATTTGTGTCTGAAGATGAACGGAGGTCTGACGGGTGTCGAACGACATGAGGGTGAGTAATTAATGACAGAATTTTCATTTTTGGGTGAACTAACCCTTTAATAATAGCCCAAAGTTCAAAGATATTGCAAATGATGACAAGCAAAATGAACAGTTATGTAACTCAATAACGTCTTGGCACAAATAATGCTTGCTGATAAGGAAAAGCTTACCAATTCTAAACACGAGCTTTCCTTTCATCAACGCTCTGAGCGCTGTACAGTGGTTTTATTATGTCATGGATTCTGAGCTCCTGAAGGATGTGTGGCTCGTACTCGGTGCCTTGTCTGAACTCATCCACTGTAGAGGAACAAAAGACGAAAAATTGAATAGTTCACAAAAAAATTAAAGTTCACTATATAATTTTTGTGTCGCACAGAAGGGAAAAAAACCCCCGTTTAAGATGAAACATCCGTTTGACCCTCTGGGGTTCTTCGGGTCAAAAATTTTTTTTACGACTACTTTTTTGGGTGTTCATATACCAAGTACCAATAAAGTCACCAAGTCTCGGACCATTACAATGAAGCTACGATTAAAACATTTTTTTTTTTAAATGCAAGATCCACTATAGTGGTAAAAATGTGCTATTGCGTGATAAAAATGCTCAATGTGTCCACCGGATGGCACCGATCTCATTTAAAAAATTGCTTTCATTAGGCCTAGGCTTGACTCTAAAATGAAATACAGCTTTAATAATAATTAGGGCTGTCAAAAGATTAATCGCGATTAATCGCATCAGAAATAAAAGTTTGTGTTTTCATAATATATTTGTGAGTACTCTGTTAATTATTATTTATATATAAATACACACACATTCATGTATATATTTAAGAAATATTTGCATGTATATACATTTATATAATCTATAATATATATAAATGTTTTATATATAAAAAAAAAAAAAAATCTTAAATATATACATGCTTGTGTGTGTATTTATATATAAATAATAATTAACAGAGTACACACACATATATTATGTAAACACAAACTTTTATTTTGGATGCGATTAATCGCGATTAATCTTTTGACAGCCCTAATAATAATAATAAAAAAAAAGTATATATATATATATATATATATATATATATATATATATATATATTTTTTTTTTTTATTTTTTTTTATTTTTTTTTTTTTTGTATTATATTCAATGGGGGAAAAAATGGGTCATAATTATTGCATAAATATTAATTATAAATCATAAAATTATCTCAAAACACCAAAAAAGAAAAGAAAAAATATTATTGAACAAAAATATATTCCATTGATTTTACTCAAATCTTTTTTTATCTTAATCCTGCCCTCCGGGTCATTTTTGACCCGAAGGTCCTGAGTGTGACCCATAAATGAAGAACCCCAGAGGGTTAATATCCCAAAGTGCAAGTAGTGTAGATGTTTTGAATAATTTCTAAGTGTTAAAGCATGACCTCTATCATGTGTGTGAGGTGTTTTGAAGCACTCACATGGCACTGTGTTCCTCTGCAGCTCTGTTAGTGAAGGCATCATCTGTCCAGTTCTGGGATCCACCAGAGTGGCGTGTGAATTCTGAGTCCCCTTCCTCATCTCATAAGCTGGAGGATTGTAGACTGTGGAGAAAACAAAGACTATTGTTAATAAATATGGCCAAGATCTACTATGTTGCATTGAAATGTTGAAATAGCAGACATACAGCCTGAAACTCTTCTGTTCATTTCTCCGACTTCGTGTTTGAGCATCCCAGTGTCCATGTCCATCAGGAAGCGTCTGGAGGGTTCTGTCCCCTGCCTCTTCTCATTAGCTTGAGGATTGTAGACTGTGGAGGAAATAATATGGTCAGAATCTACTCGGTGCATTGTAGTTGTTGAAACCCAATAAGCAGGGGTGATTCTAGGATTCAGGGCTCAGCCCCCTAGTGAGGGTATGAAAAAAATAGTAACACTTTAGTTTAGGGTCCAATTCTCACTATTAAAGGGTTAGTTCACCCAAAAATAAAACAATTCTGTCATTAATTACTTACCCTCATGTCGTTCGACACCCGTAAGACCCGTAAGTTCATCTTCAGAACACAAATGAAGATATTTTAGTTGAAATCTGATGAAATAACGACTTATATAGTGATGACGATTTCAAAACACGGCATCATGAAGCTTCGAAGCGTTATGAATCAGTGAGTCGATTCATGATTCGGATCGCGTGTCAAACCGCCAAACTGCTGAAATCGCGTGACTTTGGCGATTCAAACCGCTGAATCGACTCACTGATTCATAACGCTTCGAAGCTTCATGATGCCGTGTTTTGAAATCGTCATCACTATATAAGTCGTTATTTAGGGTTTTTTTGCGCACAAAAACTATTCTCGTCACTCCATAAAGTTATTGTAGAACCACTGTAGTGAGATGGACTTTGTAACGACGTCTTTAGTGTCTTTTAAGGGTCTTGAGAGTGAACCGTGCATTGTGCCAATGGAGGCCTTTCAGAGCCATCAGATTTACACTAAAATATCTTAATTTGTGTTCTGAAGATGAACGGAGGTCTGACGGGTGTCGAACGACATGAGGGTAAGTAATTAATGACAGAATTTTCATTTTTGGGTGAACTAACCCTTTAACTAGTAGCTTATTAGTATGCATATTAGGATATTGGCTGTTTATTATTACTTATAAAGCAACTATTAATGCCTTATTCTGCATGACCATAGTGTACATCCCTTAATCATACAATGTAGGCAGGTTTATAATCACTGAGATCCCAAATGCGAGGTAGTTAGGTTTTTTTTTGCTCCCCTGAAAAAAAGTTGATTTCCATGATCTATGTGCATTTTAAGATATTCTGAACGCCAAAAATTAGATAACAATAGCTTGAAAACCATGTCAGTGGGTAGATATGACGTTAGATATAAAGTTCGTCAGTGAAGACAGTAAACATATGTTTAACGGATATTTATGTTTTTTAATCATTTTCATAATACATGTTAATTTACTGAAGGCTACCAGGAAAGGTAACTAAATGTATTAAATTAATTCACAATATGCCCACGTTCCCTATGGCTACTTGTAAACCCGAATAAGTTCCCAGAACTCAAAAAAATTGAGGCAACCGATTGCCTCAATTTTTTTAAAGTTGAATAACTTAAAAGTCACAATTTTCCAGAACTTAAAAGGTTGGATTACCTGCTACTTGTACCTTTTGATAACAGTTAAATTAAAGTGGTCATTTAGCTCAACTCAAATATTTGCAGTTATATGACTTACAGTTTTCTGTTAAGGCAACTAAATTTTTTTCAGCTATTATAACAAAGTTTTGCGTTTTCACAGAACTTTAAAAAATAAGTACACAACCACACCATTGTATGTTAACAAAACTCAATTTTTATTGCTTTGCGTTGTCATTGCTTTAAGTACACGTTAGTCAAATATGTTGAGTTTGTTTCCTTAAAAACATGTGACTCAGACTTAAAATTTTGAGGCAATTGAGATCCAGCATGGTTTTAATCAGAAATGCTGGATAACTTTTAAAATAGATTGTATGTTAAGTACTTTGACCTCCTGTGAGATTTACTCACACAGAGACATCAAGAATCAGCCTATGAATCTCAACCATGGTGACACACTTTATGCCGCAATGCATTATGGGAGCCATGGATGAGTTTTGCATGATGCACCCAGAATGCATTGCGGCATGAATCATGTCACCATTGTTGAGATTCATAGGCTGATTCTTGATCTCTGTGTGTGAGTAAGTCTCGCAGGAGTTAGAAGTGCTTATGGTGTGATGTGTTAAACTGGAGAACAAAACTTATGTACACGTTTTAAAAATCGTTTAGTTTGTAGGCTACATTAAACTGATGACAATAAAAATACAATAAATAAATAAACTTTGTCTTCCACTAACACATTTCAGTTTGCCCCAATTAAATTTTTTTAATAGGCTATGGTTGTAATTTATTTGTTATGATGGATTTTACTTATTTGGTTAAGCACTTTGAGATTTTATTGTATTTTAGCATGTGCTATATAAATTAAGTTTATTTTTAAATCATCTCTATTTGAAACAACAGAAATAACAGGACTTAATCATTCTTAGCATGTAATTACTTAATTCTATTAAGTTGTACTTAATTTATGTTTTTAAATTATGCTTACTTATTCACAAAAAAGTTCCATTTAATCAAAAAATATTAGTTGAAATTACTCAAAAGGAAGACCATGTTACACCAACTTGAAATATTTAAGTTAGTAGAACTTTTTCTAAAACTCTGAGTATACATTACTTAATCTATTTAATTAATATGAACGTTAGGGTTTACAGTGATCCCGAATCTGAAAAAAATGGCTTTGTTAATATTTCTTGTTTGTTAATTATATTATACATGACATTACATAGGCCTATTTCAATTCAAAATGGCGAAATTAGACAAGTTTATTCATTTGCCTGAATATTTTTGTCATGTGTTTAACATTTCTGACTTACAGAAGCAGCTGTCAAATATGAAATGTTTAGTTTAGCTTCATATCTCGCACTTGACGTCGAGTCGCGCTGCTAAAATTCACGCTCAGCCTCAGCAGCTTCTGTGAACATAAAGCCCGCCTAACGTTACTCTGATTTGATTGGTTTTCTCATATATTTTGACATTGACGAGCGGCGACAGACCAATGAGAGCTCAGATGAACACACACACACCTCTGCTTCTGACATGCTCTCTATTCAATGCCTCAGCGGATTGAAGAACATGCTGAAGCCCCCTTAAAATGGGCCTAGTGACAAACATGCCACTAAGTTTGCAAACTCACAGCCTGAAACTCTTCTGTTCATTTCGCTGACTTCCACTTTGGGCATCCCAGTGTCCATGTCTATCAGGAATCGTCTGGAAGGTTCTGTTCCCTGCCTTCGGATCTCAACTGGAACTGCTACGTGGTTTTCCTTACGTTCAGAAGCCACTTTAGCTGCTAATGAAGGTGAAAGGCAACCATTAAGATTTTTCTATAAAACACTTGGCTTGTAAAGTATTGGAAAAGAGCTTCGACATCAACAAATAATCTTTAATTCAATGTCTTGTCTTATTCTCAGATATTTGAACTTGAGACTTACAGCCTGGTCTTCTGTCCATCTTACTTTGTTGTCCTTTCAGTAGACCGGTGTTCAGGTCCATCAGGTGGTTTCTGGAAGGTTCAGTGCCTGGTTTGTACATCTCACTCAGTCTGAGCTCCTGTAGGAGGTACGGCTCGTACTCAGTGCCTTGTCTAAACTCATCCACTATTAAGGGGAGAACACAGAATAACATAGTAGGGATAGTTCAATCAGAAAATGACATTTCTCCAAATGCATGGTACACTCTAGAAATGCTGGGTTATTTTTTGTAAAACCAAATGCTGGGTTCAGCCTGATGGGTAATTTTTTTTTTTACTGTCAATACAAACGATGAACCCCCTCACATACCTACCCACCGCTGTAGGTCAGTTTAACCCAATGTTGGGTAGTCTGTGCCAAACCGGTTGAAACTAGATACATTGTTCTGAGAGAAAACGGGAGGAATTCCTGAATAAAATCAAGGTTTGTATTACATTGTATTCCTATCAAATTTTTACCGTATAATGCTGCGTTCACACCAAACGCGAATAGAGCGTCAACATCGCATCTACCGCGTCTAGTTTGACGCCTGAACATTTTGAATCCATTCGCACGTGCGAATTGTGAATTGGACGCGCGTATAAATTGAGCGTTTGAAGCGAAATAGACGCGCGCTCCAGGAGAAATATGTCATCAAACACCACTCTGCTTCTTTTCATTTTCATTAAAAATATATATTAAACATTAATAGCCACACAAATGTGGTCCAGGCAACTCATACAATATCTTCACTGCATGTGTATTTAAATATCCTTAAAAAATAAAGTTATGAAACTTCTCTTTGCCTTAAGTCAAAACGATTTGGCAGACAACAAATTATAGATTCATGCAGGGCCGGCGTTTGCTATAGACGAGCTAGGCGGTTGCCTAGGGCGACAAATGTGTCGGGGGCGCGTACTACGAGCCAGCGGCCCGCCATGGAAGATTCACAGCCGCCTAATGAATGTCGTGAACAAAGTTGGTATGCGCTCCATGACTACAACAGGAGCACTATTGATCTAGTGCGCTAGTGTCTCGGCTACACTATATTATGAAAAGTTTTGTGACGCCTGCCTTTACATGCACATGAACTTTAATGCCATCCCATTCTTAATCCATAGGGTTTAATATGGAGTTGGCCCACACTTTACAGCTCTAACAGCTTCAGCTCTTCTGGCTTTCCTCAAGGTTTAGGAGTGTGTTCATGGGGATTCTTCTAGAAGCGCATTTGTGATGTTGGACAAGAAGGCCTGGCTCTCAGTCTCCGCTCTAATTCATCCCAATCCCAAACTCGCTCATCCATGTCTTTATGGGCCGACGCTTTGTGCACTGGTCAGTCATGTTGGGACAGGAAGGGGCCGACCCCAAACTGTTCCCACAAAGATGGGAGCATGAAATTGTCCAAAATGTCTTGGTGAAGCATTAAGAGTTCCTTTCACTGGAACTAAGAGGCCAAGCCCAACCCCTGAAAAACAACCCCACCCCATAATCCCCCCTCCACCAAACTTTACACTTGGCACAAAGCAGTCATGCAAATCCCGTTCTCCTGGCAACCGCCAAACCCAGACTCGTCCATGGGATTGCCAGACACAGTCCAGTGGTGGCGTGCTTTACCCCAATGCATCCCACGCTTTGCATTGCACTTGGTGATATAAGGCTTGGATGAGCGGCTCTGCCATGGAAACCCATTCCATGAAGCTCTACACACTGTTCTTGAGCTCATCTGAAGGCCACAGAAGTTTGGAGGTCTGGAGCTCTTGGCGACTTCTGTGACCCTCAGCATGCGCTGACCCCGCTCTGTGATTTCACTTCGTGGCTGAGTTGCTGTTGTTCCCAATCGCTTCCACTTTGTTATAACACCACTAACAGTTGAGCGTGGAATATTAAGTAGTGAGAATATTCAGTCTGCATGCCTAAGTGCTTGATTTTATACACCTGTTGCCATGGAAGTGAATTCAATGATTTGGAGGGGTGTCCCAATACTTTTGGCAATTGGTAAAAGATAGATGGCACAAGGTAAAGCTGTTTTTGATGTAACTTTTCCATAAATGTATATATACGATTGTCATTTAATGAACTGGAACAGCCTACTGATACCAGTTTTCTTCCCACAGATTTCCATTGGCTGCTGCTCTTGCTGCCTCTGTCACGTCCTAAAACATTTACTAAATGAGTGTTTTATGATTGTAAAATACTGTCATTAAATGTGTACGTATATGAGCTGTTCCTGTCCTATAAAAGAGTTTAGAGTGCATTTGTATTATTTTAAATAAAAAAACCTTCAATATCAAATTGACTGACCAAACGGCCAAAAAACAATCCAGAAAATGGGTTAATGTATAAAACCCAACAATCTGGGTAAAAATAACCAAACCCAGCATGTGTTCTTTCCAATATTCACCCAGCGCTGGGTTGCCGAAAAACCCAGATATGATTATTTTTAACCCAGCATTTTTTAGAGTGTAAGAAATTATGACAGAATTAAGTTTTTTGAGGAAGGTTGTGTAGATGTTTTGAATAATATCTAAGTCTTAAAACATGACTGCTATCATGGGTGTTTTGAAGCACTCACATGGCACTGTGTTCCTCTGCAGCTCTGTTAGTGAAGGCATCATCTGTCCAGTTCTGGGATCCACCAGAGTGGCGTGTGAATTCTGAGTCCCCTTCCTCATCTCATAAGCTGGAGGATTGTAGACTGTGGAGAAAACAAAGACTATTGTTAATAAATATGGCCAAAATCCACTATGTTGCATTGAAATGTTGAAATAGCAGACATACAGCCTGAAACTCTTCTGTTCATTTCTCCGACTTCGTGTTTGAGCATCCCAGTGTCCATGTCCATCAGGAAGCGTCTGGAGGGTTCTGTCCCCTGCCTCTTCTCATTAGCTTGAGGATTGTAGACTGTGGAGGAAATAATATGGTCAGAATCTACTCGATGCATTGTAGTTGTTGAAACCCACTAAGTTTGCAAACTCACAGCCTGAAACTCTTCTGTTCATTTCGCTGACTTCCGCTTTGGGCATCCCAGTGTCCATGTCTATCAGGAATCGTCTGGAAGGTTCTGTTCCCTGCCTTCGGATCTCAACTGGAA
The DNA here is from genome assembly GCA_033150135.1 of Gobio occitaniae. NCBI lineage: Eukaryota > Metazoa > Chordata > Actinopteri > Cypriniformes > Gobionidae > Gobio > Gobio occitaniae. The sequence continues at coordinate 86,663 of JARQWZ010003509.1, read as the reverse complement.
CCGCTACGTGGTTTTCCTTACGTTCAGAAGAGTCTTGGCTTGGTATGTTTTCATGCTCAGTGCCAGAAACCACTTCCCATTTAGCTGCTAATGAAGGTGAAAGAAAACATGAGTCCAGACTGGCAACATTTTCTTTTGAAAAGAGCAGTTTAGACTCTGGCTTTCTGTGGTTTATGTCAGTTAGTACTGGTTTGTTCGCTGACAAATATTTATGCCATGCTTTGACCAAAAATCATCATCTGTGACCAAACTGACCATGCTCAGCTGCCGTACCACCAGCCTTTAACCCTCTGGGGCTCTTCGGTCATTTCTGACCCGAATTAAAAAATAAAATAAAATGCTAAAAATCGTAGCTTCATCGGAATGGTCCAAAACTTGGTGACTTTATTGGTACTTGGTATATGAACACCCAAAACAATTGGGGACAGGATTTGAAAAGTATAAGTGGTCATAAAAAAAACAGTCACACTCAGGACCTTCGGGTCAAAAATGACCCCCATAGGAAATGAATGGGAAATTAGTTTTTTTGTGCATACAATCTACAAATCAGCCAGGATGCAGAAAAAAAAAGGAGTCAACAGTGAAGGGGTGAATCTCTAAAACATCAAGAAAGCAAAACAGACCAAAAAACTCTCACACACACACACACACACTTATACACACAAAAACACACGCACACACAAATTAACGCGTGCCATTCCAAAAACTAATTGTGTTTTTGTGTGTGTGTGTGAGTTTTTTTGTCTGTTTGTCCTGAGGTCCTGAGTGTGACAATTTTTTTTTTTACAACCACTTAGACTTTTCAAATCCTTTTCATGTTTCGGACCATTCCGATGAAGCTATGATTTTTAAAAAAAATTTATAAAACGCAAGATCCACTATAGTGGTAAAAATGTGCTATTGCGTGATAAAAATGCTCAATGTGTCCACCGGATGGCACCGATCTCATTTAAAAAATTGCTTTCATGAGGCCTAGGCTTGACTCTAAAATGAAATACAGCTTTAATAAAAAAAAAAAAAAAATATATATATATATATATATATATATATATATATATATATATATATATATATATATATATATATAATTTTTTTATTATATTCAATGGGAAAAAATTATTGCATAAATATTAATTATAAATCATAAAATGATCTCAAAACACCAAAAAAGAAAAGAAAAATATTATTGAACAAAAATATATTTCATTGATTTTACTCAAATCTTTTTTATCTTAATCCCGCCCTCTGGCCCTGAGTGTGACCCGTAAATGAAGAACCCCAGGCCCAGAGGGTTAAGTAATGTCAACCTTTTCTACATTCAATAGTCCAATCAACCTATAAAATTGAAGTTGTTGGTTGACCATTATAGCGATGGTGTGCACCAGCAAAATGCATGTCTTTTCAGAAAGTGAGACTTACAGCCCGCTACTCTCCTGTCCATCTCATTCCTGTGTTCTTTGAGTAGACCGGTGTTCAGGTCCATTAGGATGTTTCTGGAAGGTTCAGTGCCTTGCCTGTACACTTCAACAGGGATCGCTCTCTGCTCGTGTCTTTCGCTCTGAGCGCTGTACTGTGGTTTCATCATGTGATGCATTCTGAGATCCTGCAGGATGTGCAACTGGTGTTCAGTGCCTTGTCTGAACTCATCCACTGTTGAAGAAATACCACAGCAAAGTCATCAATGTGCGTTGAAAATATCCCATATGAAAAAAAAAAATCACAATGAGATCTCTTTTATATCTCAGACAGTTGAAGAGTTTCCCATATGAGATTAAAGGGGTGATGAATTGAGAAATCAACTTTCCCTTGTGCCTTTGATATATAAAAGTTAATCGTGATATAAGAATATCCTGTAAGTTTCAGAGCTGAAAACGTCCTTGTTAGTCAAAGAAAAGCTTTTATTGACACCAGGCCCAGAAAACGAGAGATCTCAGAATATGTCGACCATTGACGCCATCGAATGCAGAAGCGCCGACTCGTGGAGCTAAACGGATCGAGCAATAATGAACATGACGGTTCCAGCTCACGTGTATAAGACATTGCGCATTTGTTCGCTCCATTTCACCGCGGAATCGACTGTAAACAAGACACAAGTGGAGACTGGATTTGCAGACATATTGAGATTAAAAGGGCTCGCAAAGCCCAACGTCCCGTGGCTCTGTGTTTTTCAGACGGGCTACCAAAATGTAAATCTTAAATAGTGAAATGACATTCCTTTCTTGTGTGCGTGTGTGTGTACGGTTCGCAGTTATATTCACTGATTGGACGGGCCAAGTAATAAAAAAATAACATTCCAATCAAATAGCAGGTGGATGAGAGATGAATCTTTGTGTTTGTTTGATAAAGACATTTTGCAAGTCCTGGGAACGTTTCCCCAGACGCTTTCAGAACAATCCCCACATGTACTGAGAGGAGCTGAAGCTCATTAAATATGCAAATCTTATCCAATCCTAGCCGTGGGCGTTTACTTCCAAGTCTTCAGTGAAACCGAGAGTTTCTTTTGAGAGCCTCAAAACCAAGGCAGAAAATAGCCTATTACTTATTCATTATGATGTTTCTGAATGTAAAAACCACGCAAACGTCATAAGTTGACCTCAGACAACAGTATAAACATTTTTAAAACGCCAGTTCATGACCCCTTTAAATGAGAGTAATTGGAGACTTTTTATTAAAGCTGCAGTCCGTAAGTTTTGCCTTTTTGTCGCCACCTCCGTTTAAAACCTACAATTGCAGTGATTTGTTAAATTATCATCTGTACGTGGGTTGTGCGTCGGCACGGCTCTTCAGTGCGGATGAATCTAATGTTTTGAGGAGTGTGTGTGGCTGTTGGTCACCGCACCGGTGTGGATACTGTACTTCAGAATCACAGATTTTACGTCTCGGAAGTGTGACCAAAATAAGAATTTTCCCCGTAAAATATAAGTGAGTAAAATGTCTGCCACTGAAGTCTGCCAACATGTCTTCCATTGTTCTGACCAACTGAGAAAAAAAGCATTAAAATAAATCGTGCTACGGTGATTAAATCTAGCGATCGCTTATAGCTCTTATCACATAAAACCACGCAAAACCATGCACATTATCATTGTTGTTCTCAAATTGTTATTGTTAACAACATCAGCATTGCGTGACTATGTGTATTCAGTGTGTATTAGTGTTAGATTTCAATTTCTGTACAGTCTAATCTTCTGCTTTTGTCTACGGGTGTTGTCACAGATTATGTCGTTTGGACCTTTCTGGATTACAATCCGCCATCAAAATGATATATTTAATTATTCCAGTGAGAAAATGCTATAAATGATCCGCCACCTGCAGCATCCTAACATGTGATAGACTCCTTCTTTATGTGTACAGACGAGACGTAATGACGCAAAGACATGCTCGCATTTCCCACGGAAATCCATCAGTACCACTCAAATTATAACAAGCTTACCGTCTTAAAACATAAATCATGTGTGTGAGGTGTTTTGAAGCACTCACATGGCACTGTGTTCCTCTGCAGCTCTGTTAGTGAAGGCATCATCTGTCCAGTTCTGGGATCCACCAGAGTGGCGTGTGAATTCTGAGTCCCCTTCCTCATCTCATTAGCTGGAGGATTGTAGACTGTGGAGAAAACAAAGACTATTGTTAAATATGGCCAAAATCTACTATGTTGCATTGAAAGGTTGAAATAGCAGACATACAGCCGGAAACTCTTCTGTTCATTTCTCCGACTTCCTCCTTGAGCATCCCAGTGTTGAGATCCATCAGGAAGCGTCTGGAAGGTTCTGTTCCCTGCCTGCTGAAGTCAACAGGAACTGGTATTTGCTTCCTGGGTTTCACACCAGTGTTCATGTCCTTCAGAACTGAGTTGTCCCCGTGTTTGTCTTGGACCATTTGTGGCCCAATTTGTTTCAGTCTACCATTTGGGAATCGATGAAGTGGTCTTGCATGGAGACCTGCACACACATCATTAACATCAAACCTTATAAAACACTTGGGGCCAGATTTACTAAACAGGGCAAACTAGCGTGAACACTGCACATTGCTTAACTAGCCTATTTCTTTTCGTTTCGAATTGTTTCATTTAAGAGTGGACCAAGAGTTGCAAATAAATAAAAAAAGTATGGCTTATTTCTGCGTTGAGGGCAAAATCCACTCATGAACCGCTCAGGCTCACCCGCTCAAATCCCGATCCGACATGAAATTGCTCTGTACTGCAGGCTACTATACTTGTTGTAGCCATTAAAACAAAGGTATTTAGTTTCATATTTATGTTTAAATATTATGTTATTTTTTTATTTAATATATGTTGATTATGAAAAGTCAACAGCATGAGTAAGATAGGACACGTCATAAGATGCGCAATGTCTGAAGACCTGGAGTAAGTTTTGTTTTGTGGAAAGCCTTTCTTTAAACTGAATTTAATTTGGTATAAATAGTATCTTCATTTTTTTAATCAATGTTACATCAACCAATTGCCTGGATTTAATAAATAATAAGCAAATATGGCAGACAATATATGGAGGCGCTGGCGCTGCGTGTGAACTGGAGCGCGTCTCATAAATTAATCGAAACTCAGTGTAGGCTACTTGCCTCACAGACATGAGAAACATGTCAATAGAAAGCTTGAAATGTCTTTTAATCGAAACCATTAAAAACAAAAAGAAAAAGGCCATTCTCTGATTTTGTAATCTGTATGAAATACGCATTTCTCTCTTGGCGCGTTCACTATAGCGGAGATGGCGAGTCAGCATCTTCAACTTCATCTTTGCAGCTGACACTGACACAGAAAACACTAGTTTATTAATAAACAATTAAAATGTCTCCTTGCTGTTTTTGACACATTCATAATCATTACTTTTGCCGGTGCTTGTGGTAAGCTTTATGCGTACAGAATAGGCTCATTTATTACTTAAACGCTCATTAGGTGGTTTAGAATTCTCTCCAGTATATATATATATATTTATTTAATTAAATTAAAGTAACTGTAATTAAAAAAGTGCTTAGTTGACTAATGGCTTAAATGATCAACTACTAGTCTAGTAGAAAAAACTTAAGTCGGGGGCAGCCTTACTTATTTTGCATAATAGGTCAGTATTATTAAATTGCAGACAGAGATTTTGGATAGTTGGCTTCTATAATTGTTACAGAGGGGGTGTTGCAGTAGGGGGTCTAACCTCATATTCTTTCATAGGGTCCAAAATTGCTAGCGGTGCCCCTGGCTGCTGAGTTTGGGTTTATTAATGAGACGCGCTCCAGTTCATGTGCAATGAAAGTGATCGCTCCAGCGACTTCATGCCATGATTATTGTCTGCTATAGTCTATTTGCTTCTTATTTATTAAATCCAGGCAATTGGCTGACGAAACCTTGATTCAAATTAAGATATAATTCATACAAAACAAAATTCACTTCAAAGAAAGGCTTTCTACAAAACAACACTTAATGTTAAAGAAACTACCAAAATAATTTCTGACCCACTCGCATCTTTGCACTTTAATTTAAAAATAACATTATATCATATATTATTATAAACATTGTTTAATGGCTACAACAAGTATAGTAGGCTACAGTACAGATAAATGTCATGTCTGAGCGGGATTTGAGCGAACATCATTTCACAGGTGAGCGGTTCATGAGCGCGCGCCTGCAAAGAGCGGATTATTGAGCTGAGCGTCACACCAGTCCGCTTCGCTCATTACAGGCTCGTTCTCGTCAGAACGCCCACTTATTAAAAAATGGTCGGGTTTAATTGGGCTTGGGCTCATACATTAAATGTGTCGGGCCGGGCTCGGACATAACGTGCATGGGCTTGGTTTTTTAAGCCAGATCTAAGCTCTAGTCTCACCTCAGTTGTGGTTTTGAGGCGGGAGGAGAGCGCTGGTTATTCACTCCCCCCACCAACATTTCCTGCCGGACCTGAGACTCGAACCCGCAACTTTGACTCTCTAACCATTAGGCCACGACTGCCCCCAATAATGACCATAACGTCAGTTTTAAAACATGCTTTTTTTCAGTAAACTGACAAGACCAAACCTTAGTAAATCACCATGGCTTGATTAATTAATTTAAATACTCTCCTCCCATAAATACTACGTCTGAAAGGGAAACTCCTACAAATGCATATGCAATAATATAAGCAACAAAAATAACCCTGTCAACGCCTTTTCAGAGCTAATTCTTCACTGCGTGTCTTTATCAAATCCAGACAGTAGTTTTTAGCGCCAAAAGAGGGTTTGCGCTGGCGCAAGCTGTTAGTAAATCTGGCCCTTGATTTGTTCACCTTAAGGGCCAATCCCATTTCTAGCCCTTCCCTTTCCCCTACCCCTTCGTTTTGCGCGTTCACATGAAGGGGTAGGGGTGTCTCGATTCTCTTTTGGCTGCAGTGGTAGGGGTAAGGGGAAGGGCCAGATAGCCCTTCAAACGAAGATCTTTCAGGACCACACTTCGAACGAAGGGGTATGAGGAGTTTCCCTCCACCGACTACCGTGCTGCTAGAATGTGTGGATGTTGCCACTCGGGACCAAGCCTGTAGTGTTCCTCTCAGAAACTGAAGCCTCCGCGCCTTGACCGCGCCTTGATCGCACGGTGGCCGGTCCCAGTATAGCTCCTAAACCCCGCCTCTCCATGTATTAGAATAGCTGCGAGACACACTAAACAATTGACCTATCGGTAAGCCCCTCCCCTCGAACGCAGATGAGCCAATAGCAGTTGAGTATCAGTTGCACTGGGACCGGAACTCGGACATCTTTAGGTTTCAGCGCCATAGAGATGCATTGGAAAATCCGAAGCTCTCATCGGTTTGATGGTGTTTATGCTACAAAAATGCTAAAATGTCGTGCCTGAGGTACTGTAGCACTGATTCCAGGGATCCTGAGAGGATTTTCAGTTTGTCAAACTCTCGTTAAGTTACGATTAAAGTCCCTGCTAACATACAAACCTAACTAACTGTTCTCACGTCATGTAACACTGTAGGTCAAAAACACCAGGTCTACATTTCAGTGCCTCTCCATATTAAACTGGTTATATGTAAATTAATTTCATTTTAGATATGTTTAAGGTCTACATTATCTGTCCTACTAAGGAGGACTCCTATTTTGATGGGTATTATAGTGTCGCACACGCAGTTTATCGGAGTTGTTTTGCAGAAACAAAGTTTACCAGTTATTAGCTGCACCCTCGAAAAGGCATACGGTCTGTGTATATTTTTGTTTACTGTTATTTGCATGAGTGTTTTTGTGTAATTTGCTGTGTATGTTAATGGTAATGCAACGGAGAGAGATAGTTTGTGAATGAGACGTTAATGCGCACTTCTTATGCTTTGCTTGTTCAGCTCTTATACGTTGATTTTTTGGAGTGAAAAAGGACATAATAAACTTGATAAACCATCAGTCAAGTTTGGCCATCATTCAGACAGGATATACGCTACATTCTGTGTCCAAACACATCTCAGGATAAGGTTTTCACACTGACAGCTGTTATTGTAAGATATAGCAACTCCGTTTGTTTGTCCGAGTTAGCAACAATAACTAAGGGGGGCGGGGCTTACCGATAGGTCAATTACATTACACTTCAAATAATTGTTTCCTAAAGATGGTTTCTGTCATTTTAGGCAGTTTTTATCACGATGATTTCATTTCAAGTTTTCATTTTCTAAATAAGTTTCGTTTTAGTTAGTTATTTGATGCTATAAAAGCGGGGGGTGTGACGTCATGATTGACAGCTGAGATTGACGGCTTCTCTGAGTGAAGTAGTGACTGAGGCACTAAGACTTTTTTCTGGATTTTTGGGAGGAGATTGGAGCTTTAGCTTTAATTTCTACATTTCTACAACTGTTTATTTCACACCAACATAATTTATTCTTCTGCATCTGCGAGAGTGTGGGCGGGCTTTTGATAATCGCGCCTCTACTTCCTGCTCTCTTCAGCGCCCTGTGCGGACCTACGAAAGGTCAGCGGAAGTCAATGAAGTCACGTATTTTTTACGTTTTTTTTTACGCGCTTTTTTTTACGCGGTAATTTACGCGCTTGCCAAAACCATTCACACTCTTTTGCTAACTGGCAAGCAGCATTAGCAGAAAATGAAAGCTTCAACTCTGGTCAGCGGAAGTCAATGAAGTCGCGTCGTCCATATTTTTTTACGGTGTGTGCTCGGGATCGATCACTTGTGTGTAACCTGGCTGCCAGTTTCTTCGTAGCTTGCTAAACTCACTATTTGAGTGATATGCACACATATTAATAATAGTTAAAAATATATATATCTGGTCATCCTTCATAACACAGTCGATATTTAAAATCACGTATAGTCTGTAAATTCTTGCATTACCAAGGCAACGACTGACTTGACGTATAACGTATGAACATTATCGTCGCAACAAAGTAGAAAACGAAACCATATCCGTACTGGCCGGCTTGGATCAGCACAGAATGGAACGGTTAATAAACAAAGAGAACATTTTGACCCGATGAAAAAGCGGCTCCACCAGTCTTGTAGCCTATGTTCTGTATCATCTTAGGAAACTCTGGCTCATACGTTTTGAACTGAAAACGAGCGACGTTTTATTAAAGGGTTAGTTCACCCAAAAATGAAAATTCAGTCATTAATTACTTACCCTCATGTCGTTCGACACCCGTAAGACCTCCGTTCATCTTCGGAACAGAAATGAAGATATTTTAGTTGTAATCTGATGGCTCAGAAAGGCCTCCATTGACACAATGGCACGGTTCACTCTCAAGACCCTTAAAAGACACTAAAGACGTCGTTACAAAGTCCATCTCACTACAGTGGTTCTAAAATAACTTTATGAATCGGCGACAATAGTTTTTGTGCGCAAAAAACCCCCTAAATAACGACTTATATACTAGTGATGACGATTTCAAAACAAAGCATCATGAAGCTTCAAAGCGTTATGAATCAGCGAGCCGAATGATGATTCGGATCGCGTGTCAAACTGCTGAAGTTTGGCGATTCAAACCAATGAATCGACTCACTGATTCATAACGCTTCGAAGCTTCATGATGCCGTGTTTTGAAATCATCATCACTATGTAAGTCGTTATTTAGGGTTTTTTTGCGCACAAAAACTATTGTCGCCGATTCATAAAGTTATTGTAGAACCACTGTAGTGAGATGGACTTTGTAACGACGTCTTTAGTAGCTTTTAAGGGTCTAGAGAGTGAACCGTGCATTGAGCCAATGGAGGACTTTCAGAGCCATCAGATTTACACTAAAATATCTTCATTTCTGTTCCAAAGATGAACGGAGGTCTGACGGGTGTCCAACGACATGAGGGTGAGTAATTAATGACAGAATTTTCATTTTTGGGTGAACTAACCCTTTAAGTCCAAATACAGTGCAAAACTCTGTTGGGAGTGAGATTTCTGTTAGATATAGCCTACGCAATTGCTCATATATATATGCTCATCAAGCCTGCATTTATTTAATCAAAAATACATGAAAAACAGTAGCCTAATATTGTGAAATATTATTACATTATGTTCTTTTTAACTTTTTATTAATCAAAGAATCTTGAAAAGAGTATCACAGTTTCCATCATTGACATTAAATCCTCATATTAGAATGATTTCTGAATGATCATGTGACACTGAAGAGTGGAGTAATGATGCTGGAAATCCAGCTGTGATCACAGGAATAAATTACATTTTAAATTATTTTAAAATAGAAAACCATTATTTTAGTAATATTTCACAATATTGCTGTTTTTATCAAATAAATGCAGGCTTGATGAACATAAGAGACTTATAATGCTGCATAATATTCAAAAATGGTAAGTTAATATAATAAAGTCATTTCACGCAACCATTTCGCCAGCCTACACTTCACATAATAGGCCTGTAGGTCCCGGTGGCACTTGGGTTTTGTTAACTTTGATAGTTTCATGAAATAGTAAACGGTGTATCAATATACATAAATACAAGTGAATTTAACACTACTTACCATTAACGCGACTTTTGCTGCTGTGGTTTGGTGCAGGGATTTGTTTGTTGTCAGTTTAAATCTATTTTGTCAGTGATGCAATTTAAAAAATGACACAAACCACAGGAAATCGTTCCACAAACGTTAGTTCGTCTGTCCATGTAATTTTCAACCGATTTATGAATAAGAACAGAAAATTACCGTTTCACATCGCCCAATGGAATTTGAACTTGCTTTGCCAGATCACGATTGGTTGGTGTATATGACAAACGGGCATTGGTGAATTGTGTAATACTTATATAATATATAGATTTGTAATTAAATCAACACATTAGCTCTGATTATGGATGAAAAAAAAAATATTGGTATACTTTTTTCCCGTAAGGACACACACTCTCTGAAAGGACCTCAACGCCTTGACAGAAATTGTCCGACTTTTGAGCCGTTCGTTACTATTGTATACATTGTCATGTTATTGTAATCACATTTATTTAGTTTTATTGACCAAGATATTATCATTGATATTTGTCTGAGAGGGGCACTTTTGATTCATTTTGAAAAAGGGATATTTTCACCCCTACGCCTTGCCAATCTGTTTCAAGGGGCAAGGGGAAGGGGTTGGTGTAGGGGAAGGCGAAGGGGTATAAAATAGAATTGGGATTGGGCCAAAAAATGCACAGCAGTTTTGGTACTCTAAAGGGATATTGATCAGGATTAATTTATTAACCATGCCACATGACCCTCATATAATCTCAATTAGGTTATGAAAGCTATTGAAGAAAAAAGCCACATCACTTAATAGCCTTCACAAACCATAAAAAATGATTTATGACTGGTCTCTATCTCAATTGTTGAATAGGACATCACATATTTTATCAAGCTGATACAATGTGCCGTGTGGTTATACTGTAACAAAAGGTTAAAGTTCAGACGTATCTGAACCTTGAACTAAAGACTACTTTTAGCCTACTTTTATGTATGGTTTTACAGAAACTTTCCAGAATTTTTGGAAACTTTGTTTTGTTGTTTCAATTTCAAGATTTTTTCAAGACAAAATTTCCACACAAAAAAAAAAAGTTTTTGGAAATTTACCGAAAATGTTCAGCCCCTTTGCAACCCTACTTTTACTACAGTCAAATTATGATAAATCTGAAGAAGCCAGAGAGAAATTAAGCAAAATAACAGAAATATTCTGAAACCTCAAGTGTTTGAAAGTGATATTAATTTATTTTATAGTAGTAACAAAAACGATTATTTAGGGCTGTCAAAAGATTAATCGCGATTAATCGCATGCAAAATAAAAGTTTGTGTTTACATAATATATGTGTGTGTACTCTGTTAATTATTATTTATATATAAATACACACACAAGCATGTATATGTTTAAGAAAAAAATATTATTTTTATATATAAAACATTTATATTTATATATATTATAGATTATATAAATGTATATACAGTATATATATGCAAATATTTCTTAAATGTATACATGCTTGTGTGTGTATTTATATATAAATAATAATTAACGGAGTACACACACATATATTATGTAAACACAAACTTTTATTTTGGATGCGATTAATCGCGATTAATCTTTTGACAGCCCTACTATTATTATTTTGGCAAAAACTGATGACCATGGTATGATTTCATAATATGAGATTTCCCATAGACCCTCTTTTCCCTTTTCAGAATCGCCTTTAGAAATCAAAATATATATATAAAAAAAGAATTATAATGCCAATAAATAAGATGTAGAAAAAGCTCACCAGCCACAGCCAACAGGAGCAGCAAGAACCTGAACATCCTGTAAAACAAATATGGAAAAACTATTTAATAAGTATTTCGGCTTGCCAAACACCATCATTTCTTACAAACGATTAGCTTTCACAGGCTACTGTAAATGATAACACAGTAACATCACGTTAAATGCTACCTGTGAGCCTTTCAGTTCTGAGGAAAATAGATCAATAGATCCTTCAGCGCTGTAAGAGTGGTTTATCCTCTGTTTGACTCACCTCACACAACAAGGATCGTATGCACTCTGGAGTCGCCTTTAATAACCCGGAGACTCGGATAATGCCTGGTTCAGAGGTTGACGTGAACCTGTAATACTCCCTCTTTTTATCTTTTCATCTGCCTTTGTCTCTTAGACAGCGATAAAACATCCGCTCTTTGATCCCAGTCATTCTGACACGACCCAGTTCAACTGATATTAGTGTCGGTACATTCATGACCCGAATCGCTTTATTGCTTGAGATGTTCACGCTTTACTGATATCACTGATATTCTCAGTTGTTTCTCTTACAGAACAATACACTAATAGTTTGCAAATGCTTCATCACTGTATACTCATTATAAATTGCTACCCAATAATCTTTGTTTTAGTTACAACTAGAGGAGCTCAGATCATTTGATGGGAAATTTAAGATCATACCGAGATCTTTGACTTTGTTATATCTTGGCAAAATATGAGCACAGTTTGAGATCTGAAGTTGTACGTGTGAGATTATTAAAGTCTTTTTCCCAGGAGAAACATCTGAGAATCAGGAAGATTCAGCAAGACTCTCATTTCTAAAGAAACAATTGAGATGTTTAAGTCATCTTGTGTGGGTTCTTATGGATTCATTGTCTTGCATTATTGATAAAGATTCACTGATAAAAATTATTTTGTGATGAAGTAAATACTACAGAAAAAAACTAACGTAATTTGTTTATCTATGAAATCACTCTAATTTGTACTATTTACTCATTTGCTGATCTATGAAAAAGTTAGTTCAGACAAGAATGAAAAAAGTAAGTAAATTCTATATTATTACTCAATTCAAGCTTGTAGAAATTAAAACGTAAATATCAACATTTTAAAATGAAGTACAACTACTCAACGTTTCTGATAGGGGTGTTCCCATCATGCACTGGGGTTTCAATAATTAATAAGGTCGATTTTTTGCTGCTTTCAAGCTGTATTTACACAGTTTTATCATTTCTTTTGTTGCCATTTTGTGACATTTGGAGTTCATTTTCTACTCAAAATTACACATTCATACTCAAAAATGATCTATCGAATGTTTCCGTCACTGCATTTTGTACCAAGTATTGAGTTCCCTTTCGTTCAGTCACTACGACGTAACGTTAGTGACTAACGAATGGGGGTTTCGCTTAGAAGCCTATCATCTTCGAGGTTAGAGAAAACGGCCAATGGCGTGCCAATGCCATGGGGCATGCGGAATTTGCATACGTAACTCCGCCTCACCGCGTGAGTATATAAGGAAGTACGTGGCAATATCGCATTATGTTTCTACTTTCGGAGCCAAGAGTACCTACCTCTTCACTCCTACAGCCTTCTGAGACTCTGTCAGCTTCTTCGAGACGAGCAGCTTTCCAGTCGGTGTTGGTGTGATGGCGCGTTCCAGTGATCGCATACTTCTTGCCTGTTGATCTGCGCAGTGGTCCGCCTGACAGCTGGTGTGTGTTTCCCTGGGCACTTCGGCATCGACTGCAAAGTTTCCTCTCACAAAAAGAGCTTGCACGTGACACGTCCTTTTCAGGATGTTTCGTCCGTGCACTTCTGGGTGCGGTAGATCTCTTTTTTCTTTCGACGGGCACGAGCGCTGCGTGACGTGTTTGGGCTTTCAGCACGCTCAGGCAGCGCTCGTGGATGACTCATGTTCTCTCTGCGGGAACCTGGCCATCTCGGTGTTACGAGCAAGACTCCGTGAATTCCGTGCTGATGCCGGAACGAGAGTCCCCTCCGCCACCCCCCAATCTGCGGTCTCCTCTAGAGGCGGCACTTTGGCTGGTGACCAGGGTGATCTGAGGGTGATGGTGTGGAACAAAGCTCCGACGCTAGTTCCTCGGCCCACACCCCCCTCTCATGCACCTGACCCGGCCCGTGCTCAAGCGTCTACATCGGGGCCGGCTCCTGCTGTCCCGACTGTGGCGTTTGGCACTGCGGAGGATGAGGAGATGTCTATCGCCGCATCACAAGGTGGGCTGGAGTCATCTGAGGATGATGATTCGGCTGTGCTGCCACCCTCGGGTGCGCCAGCATTGCCCGAGTCGGACCCAGAATTGACAGCCATGCTGTCTCGGGCAGCCGCAGCGCTTGGACTGGAGTGGAACCCTCCACCTCAGCCTGAGCGTTCGCGGTTGGACGATTGGCTTTTGGGGGCGGCGCGCTCGGACACCCGTACGACCGCTCCTCCAAATCCTTTCTTTCCCGAGGTGCATGAAGAGATCGCGCGTTCCTGGAAGTCCCCGTTGTCTTCCCGCGAACGTTTGGCGAACTCTTCCGCCTTCACCTCCCTCGATGGAGCCGCGGCTCAAGGGTACACTGGGGTCCCCCCAGTCGAACGTTCTGTTGCGATGCAACTGTGTCCTCAGAGCGCTTCGTCCTGGCGTGGTGACCCAAAGCACCCCTCCAAAGCCTGTAGGTTTTCGTCATCCCTGGTGGCGAAGTCCTATAGAGCTGCGGGGCAGGCCGCCGCTTCTTTGCATACCATGGCAACTCTTCAGGCTTACCAAGCCAAGTTGCTGTGTGATATGCACGAGGGGGGGGCTGACCCAGGACTCAGCAATGAGTTGCGTGCCGCCACCGACCTCGTTCTCCGGGCGACGAAGGTGACCGCACGCTCCCTGGGTCAGTTGATGTCCACAAATGTGGTCCAGGAGCGACACCTATGGCTCACCCTGGCCGATATGCGTGACGCTGAGCGAACCCGTTTCCTCAACGCCCCCATATCCCAGGATGGGCTATTCGGCGGAGCGGTCGAGAGCTTCGCCTAACAGTTCTCGGCCGCTCAGAAGCAGACTGAGGCTATAAAATATATCCTGCCCCGGCGGTCAGCTGCTGCCTCCACCCCACCGCCCGCGCAGGGGCAGCCGCAGGAAGGCGTCCCAGTCCGCTCCAGCCCCGCAGCCCGCGAAGAAACGCCAGGCTAAGCGGTGCTCCTGATGCGGACGGCTCAGGGATGGGCAGTTCTTTCCAGGAGACGGCGGCAGGGCCGCTCCTTCCCCCGGTGGAGGGCCGGGGGAGAATCTTTTGTTCAGCTGCTGGCCCCCGGGTCAGCAGCGCCCTAATGTGGTTAAAGAAAGAACTGACAACCCCATCCCTGAGCCCCCAGAGATCGGTGACGGCAGTGCGCGCCACCCTCGGGTCTCGCCACTTTCGTCCCTCTCTGTCGCCAGCCCCCTGGCAGAGCAGACCCCAGTGGAACGCGAGTCCTTCCCTGGTCTCCTCTGTCAGGGCGCAGCCGTTAACCGTGCCCCGACCCCGGGATGCCCAACAGCCTCCCCTGTCCGGGCCGGTAACGCTGCCTCGCTGCCCCCCCCGGGGTACGTCTGCCGTCCGCATGACCCCGTTGGTGCAGTCTCTGGAAGCGTGGCTTCAGCTTCCGGGGCTGTCCCGCTGGGTCGCGCGGACCGTCAGGCTCGGCTACGCGATTCAGTTCGCGCAGGCTCCTCCCCGTTACAGGGGAGTCCGCTATACCGTGACCGGGGCCCATGCCCCCGTCATGCGTGCGGAGATTGCCACTCTACTGGCGAAGGGTGCGATCGAGCCTGTCCCTCCGGCCGAGATGAAGTCGGGGTTCTACAGCCCCTACTTCATTGTACCCAAGAAAACCGGTGGGTTACGACCAATCCTGGACCTTCGCATCTTGAGCCGATCCCTTCACCGGCTTCCGTTCAAGATGTTGACTGCGAAACGCCTTTTCGAATGCGTTCGTCCTCACGATTGGTTTGCAGCGATCGACCTGAAGGACGCCTACTTCCATGTCTCCATCCTTCCTCGACACAGACCGTTCCTACGGTTTGCTTTCGAGGGGCAGGCATATCAGTACGCAGTTCTCCCATTCGGGCTATCTCTGTCCCCTCGCGTCTTCACGAAGATTGCCGAGGCAGCCCTTGCGCCCCTTCGGCAGCACGGGGTTCGCATCCTGAACTACCTCGACGACTGGCTCATACTAGGCCACTCTCGAGAGCAGGTGTGCGGACACAGAGATCTGGTTCTCCACCACTTAGCCCGTCTGGGCCTTCGGGTCAACTGGGAAAAGAGCAAACTTTGCCCCGTGCAGAGGATCTCTTTTCTCGGTATGGAGATCGACTCGGTCGCCATGTGCGCGCAGCTTACGAGCGAGCGCGCGCAGTCTCTGCTGACTTGAGTGAAGAGTGCGGTTCCACTGAAACTATTTCAGAGGCTCCTGGGGCATATGGCATCTGCAGCCGCGGTAACGCCGCTCGGATTGCTTCATATGAGACCGCTTCAGCACTGGCTTCGCGATCGAGTCCCGAGATGGGCATGGCAGTCTGGCACGCTCCGGGTCCAAGTGACTCGGGCCTGCCTACAGACGCTCACCCCGTGGTCGAACCTCAGCTTTCTACGGGCCGGTGTGCCCTTAGAACGAGTTTCCAGGCATGTTGTCGTATCGACGGATGCCTCTGCCACGGGCTGGGGTGCCATGTGCAATGGACAAGCAGCCGCGGGCTCCTGCGCAGGACCCCAGCGCCTCCTGCATGTCAATTGCCTCGAGTTGCTGGCAGTACGGTTCGCCCTGCACCGCTTCCGAGCGCTGCTGAAGGGTCAACATGTGCTTGTCCGGTCAGACAACACGGCCGTAGTAGCGTACATCAACCACCAGGGCGGTCTACGCTCCCGCCGTATGTCTCAACTCGCCCGCCATCTCATCCTATGGAGTCAGAAGCGCCTGAGGTCCCTTCGTGCTGTCCATATTCCGGGAGTCCTGAACCACGCAGCCGACGAGCTCTCGCGGTTTCAGCCTCTCCCGGGAGAATGGAGACTCCATCCCCAGACGGTTCAGCTGATTTGGGAACAGTTCGGCGACGCACAGGTAGATCTGTTTGCCTCCCACGACTCTTCCCACTGCAGCCTGTACTATTCCCTGACCGAGGGCACGCTCGGCACGGATGCACTGGCGCACAGCTGGCCGCGGGGCCTACGCAAATATGCGTTCCCCCCAGTGAGCCTACTCGCACAGCTCCTGTGCAAGATCAGGGAGGACAAGGAGCAGGTCCTTTTGGTCGCCCCGTACTGGCACAGCCGGACCTGGTTCCCCGAACTCATTCTCCTTGCGACAGCCCCTCGCTGGCCTATTCCTCTGAGACCGGACCTCCTTACTCAGAGACGGGGCACGCTATGGCACCCGCGTCCCGACCTCTGGAGCCTCCACGTGTGGCTCCTAGACGGGACGCGGCAGGTTTGAGTGGCCTGCCACCTACGGTGGTCGCCACCATCACTTCCGCTAGGGCAGAGTCCACTCGGCATGCCTATGCGTTGAAGTGGAACCTCTTCGTCACCTGGTGCTCTTCCCGCCAAGAAGACCCCTGGAAATGCCCGATCGGGTCCGTGCTTGAATTTCTCCAAGAGGGGCTGGAGCGAAGGCTGTCTACCTGTCTACTACCTTTTTTATTTTTTAGAAACAAGCTTATAGTGGAAAATGTCTTCACAGTTTCTTCTATTTTTTGGAGGAGGATAAGTCTGAGACATCAGAAAAGAGTAAGTCAGCTTTGCTTTCTACACTGTAAAATCTAAATAGTTAGATTAACTTAAAAAAATTGCATGCAAACGATTGCCTTCAAAAACAAGTAAAGGGCAATAGGAATAGTATGTTGTGCTTACAAATGCTTAGTTAGTATAGTTCACTTACACAAGAGTTCTAGTCACTAGAACTGTAGAGCCGTACTTATTTTACTTTAGATCTACTCTAGACTTAGTATTGTAACGATTGTTGTGTTTTGATCTCCCTTAGTTTCTCTTGAAGCCAATATGGAAGTGACTTAAACTGCAATTCCTCGACTGGCCACTAGAGACAGACTCCAGAAGGAGCAGAATCTCCTTGAGCTCATGTTAAAATGCCCAACTTTACAGCAGAAGAACACATGTTTACAGTCTGGGACAAACTGTGCTTTTGGTCTAAACGGCTAATTTAGCCCTTCATGATGACTGTGAGGGGGGTGAATTTTTTTATAACTCATTCGTTTACATTATATAAAGCCTTAAAGTTCTGCATAATTAAGGGTGTGGCCACTTTGAGTGACAGGTGGATTGCCGTTTGTCTGCTGTCTGTTAGTCATCGCATCACCTCAGCTCCGCCCACATCCCGCCTCTTTGCCCATCAATAGAATGAGAGTTATAATAATATGAATGTTCGAAGTGCCCAACCAAAGTGAACACTGATCACCATAATGGTGACTTTTCTATCTAAACTTGGGTTTTCTGAGTAAACAAGGAATAGTAGGTGAATAGTACAGATTACTAGATTTTTACAATTAAGTTAAGACATTAGGTAAAGTTAACTAAAAAGTGTTGTGTTGGATTTTACAGTGTATACATTCACTCCTCTGCAGAGATATTAAGCAATATACTGCCATGTTTTAGGTTGTTTTTAGGGCATTGCTGTGTGATTTTGGCTCAAAAGTCTCAGATATTAGTCTACAGATACACACAGAAGAGATGAACAGAGATTACTATTGTTAACTTGTGTTAAGCAAATTAGTCCGTGGATGTTTTCCCATGTCTATACAGAACCCAACAAATATTAGATGAAAGGAGGCTTAAACCCACTTGAAATGTTTGACGTACCGGAACAGATGTTGATGGAGGATGAAAGTGTAAGTTCTCAGTGATGTATTACATTGTAAGTCCTTTTGTGTGTGTATTTGTTTTTGAGTGTAGTGATGCACTGAAGTGTCATTTAAACGCTTCCACCCACAAGAACAGACAGACACAGAGAGACAAACGTGTCTGATTAATGTGAACTACAGACTTTGACATGAGTTATGATGTACTGAGAGAGAAAGAGCCACACACACACACACACACACACACACGTGTCCTGGAAAAAGTGTCCCGATCAACCTGAATTCACCCCAATATATATATATATATATAAAATTATGACTACCTTCCTAATATTGTGTTGGTCCTCCTTTTGCTGCCAAAACAGCCCTGACCCGTCGAGGCATGGCCTCCTCTAGACCCCTGAAGGTGTGCTGTGGTATTTGGCACCAAGATGTTAGCAGCAGATCCTTTAAGTCCTGTAAGTTGCGAGGTGACTTCGCTTTTGGAGATGCTCTGACCCAGTCGTCTAGCCGTCACAATCTGGCCCTTGCCAAACTCGCTCAAATCCTTACGCTTGCCAATTTTTCCTGCTTCTAACACATCAACTCTGAGGACAAAATGTTCACTTGCTGCCTAATATATCCCACCCACTAACAGGTGATGAAGAGATCATCAGTGTTACTCACTTCACCTTCAACAGCTGTTTGCAGTGAATGTAGAAAACACTTAACGTCCTTTACTTGAAAGAACTGAACTGGAGTGTGTGTGTGTGTCTTTTCTCTCTTTTGAGGTGACGGCCCACACACAAACCACCTAAACAACTGCTTACATTCCTGTCACACAGCGAGAAAAAGACGACTCTTCAGGAGCACTACGACTGTGTGTGTGTGTGTGTGTGTGTGTGTAGAGATTTGTAATACAGCTGATTCGACCTCAGAGCATCCATCATTTCATGACAGATTCTAGCAGCGCATCTCAATAGGCTTTTGCCAATGCGCTATTGCACTTTTCCACCAGCAGAGGGAAGTCTTATCATAAGCTTTCGCATTACTGGCCAAATAATAGCTGGATTTCTGAAGATGACGAGATTTAGAGTTCTTATACGATGCCTGCCAAATTAGATTTTGGTTTATTTCATGTAGTAAAGCTTTGCAACATTTATGTTTGAGGTCTGAATGAGGTTCACTGAAAATGTGCAGGCTCCCTGCTGATAAAATAACCGATTCTCAGCCGGCAAAGCTGATAAGTGTCCCAAAATCCCTCTAAAACCATTAAAACAGACCAGGCCAACCAGCTTGGCCTTGCTGGTGTACCACCTAACCACCGCATGCGGATATTTCCGCAGGGTTGTTATTATATTTAATGTATTTCAGCCATTTTAAAAGGTTAGCTTGTCACTCAAAATGATCTTAAAAGTTTCTCATGAAAATGTTCAGAATCGTGTAACAACCCAGTTGACAAAATACATTTTGCTAATGTTATGGAAACGTTATGTCTCAAAACGTCCAGTTAAAAAAACTCAACTACCCCTTAAAAAAACAATAATGTTTTAAAGAGTTAACACTGATACTGATATCAATCGTTCATGAGGCTCTCATTGAAATAACATTCAGTTAAATTTCATTAGAACTATTCAAAAGATCATAAAACATTTAAAGAGAAATGTTTTAAATGTGAGTCAATCATCAATATCCACTTTTGGTTTGGTTACCAACATTCTTCAAAATATGTTCTTTTGTGTTTCACGGAAGAGAGAAAGTCATACAGGTGTGGAATGACATGATAGGGAGTAAATGACAGAATTTAAAAGTAGTAAATTCACTTTAATGCATCCTAGCTCAAAATCAGTGCATTTCTGTGTGACAAAAGTGCAATATTAAAGGGGCACTTCAGTGCTGGGAAGATGAATTTGTGTTTAAACTGTCATTTATGTAGTGGAGATGTACTCATTACATCATCAGAAGAATGGCATCTATGCTAATGTTAGTCTCTCTGTTTATCCCGAGGTCTATCCCGGATCCAGTGGACCTGCGCCAAGAGAAGACCAACGCATGACCCTGAAGTGTTTGCAGAGACCGTGTCAATTAGACTTCCCCTGAAACTGCCTCATCAATACGGCATCCTCAATAAACCCGTCTCCGGCGCGATAACTGATATTTCGATTATTCCTATTTATTAATTATTTAATCGACACATCATCCTCAATAAACCCGTCTCCGGCGTGATAACTCCGATATTTCGATTATTCCGATTTAATAATTATTTAATCGACACATCATCCTCAATAAACCCGTCTCCGGCGTGATGACTCTGATATTTCGATTATTCCTATTTATTAATTATTTAATCGACACATTATCCTCAATAAACCCGTCTCCGGCGTGATAACTCCGATATTTCGATTATTCCGATTTAATAATTATTTAATCGACACATCATCCTCAATAAACCCGTCTCCGGCGTGATGACTCCGATATTTCGATTATTCCTATTTAATAATTATTTAATCGACACATCATCCTCAATAAACACGTCTCCGGCGTGATAACTCCGATATTTCGATTATTCCGATTTAATAATTATTTAATCGACACATCATCCTCAATAAACACGTCTCCGGCGCGATAACTGATATTTCGATTATTCCTATTTATTAATTATTTAATCGACACATCATCCTCAATAAACCCGTCTCCGGCGTGATAACTCCGATATTTCGATTATTCCTATTTATTAATTATTTAATCGACACATCATCCTCAATAAACCCGTCTCCGGCGTGATGACTCTGATATTTCGATTATTCCTATTTATTAATTATTTAATCGACACATTATCCTCAATAAACCCGTCTCCGGCGTGATAACTCCGATATTTCGATTATTCCGATTTAATAATTATTTAATCGACACATCATCCTCAATAAACCCGTCTCCGGCGTGATGACTCCGATATTTCGATTATTCCTATTTATTAATTATTTAATCGACACATCATCCTCAATAAACACGTCTCCGGCGTGATAACTCCGATATTTCGATTATTCCGATTTAATAATTATTTAATCGACACATCATCCTCAATAAACACGTCTCCGGCGTGATGACTCCGATATTTCGATTATTCCTATTTAATAATTATTTAATCGACACATCCTCAATAAACCCGTCTCCGGCGTGATAACTCCGATCCTTCGGATATTGCACTTTTAATAATTATTTAACACTGTGAAGCTGCTTTGAAACAATCTGCATTGTTAAAAGCGCTATATAAATAAAGTTGACTTGACTTGACTAAACTTTCATAGGAATTCATTGAAAAGTTGAAACACTCACTTTGCTCTGCAGCGCTCCGTTATGAATGCCCGAGGCCGAGCCGAGCACATTTACATTCTGTGAGTGAGATCCTCCTCTGTGGGCGGGTTTAAAAAAAAATGCGCAACAGCTCCTGTAGTCTCGAGCCTCTGGACAAAAATCCTCAGATGAAGCAAAATGACGATATTTGCGTCATCGCAGGATTTTTTCCAGAAATAAAATGCATAATTCTCTCGTCTCAGGGGGATATGAGGGGAGAAAGTACCATAATTTGAATATACTACCGGGTTTCTACTGATTCAAAGCTTAATACTAAATCAATGAAGTTAGTCTTTAAGTTTGTCATTTGCAGTACATTCGATAATATCCATCATTATTTGTCCCTGTCCTTGTTTTTTTTATTCACTCCAATTTAAGGCAAAAACATTCATGGGCTGGGTTTGCCAGGGCCGAATTTTAGCCCCAATCCAGCCCTGGTACAATCTGGAGATTAGGGATGGACCTTCATTCTTACGTTTTTTTCTAAAACTCGTACATCTCCATACAAATCATCGCACAAATTCATAATCGCTTTATTGGTTTCTAGGAGAAACAATAACGGTACCAATATAAAAGAAAGTAAAAGGCATGTGAAGGGTAAATCTATTTTCAATCTTGGAATGAGATAACAGACTTTTGACCTTCCTATACTCTCCCAACATTCACACACACACACACACACACACACACACACACACACACACACACACACACACACACACACACACACACACACACACACACACACACACACACACACACACACACACACACACACACACACACACACACACAAATACTGGCCCACAATTCCTTCAGTCATTTCTATTATCTCTATGCAGTGGCGGTTGGGTCATATCAGTCTGTGAGGCGACGGCTTTAGGGAAAAAGAGAGGCGAGGTTTGCGGTTCTGACGGGAATTCAGTCGGCTGGCTCGCTTAGATCAGTCTCTCTTGAAATTGAACCTGCAAGGCCTCGGTTCAGATTGTATCCCGAGTCGTGATGATAAAGGTCGTAGGTCTTTGAAAGCGACCCACTGTGAGACAGCAGGTCCTCAAAACACGGATGGACGATCAGTGTGAGCTGGGATGTTTCCCGCCTCAGGGAAATAGAGGAAGTGTATGAGCGCTGTTGGAAATGCTCTTCTGTTACTTTGGGTATATTCACAACCGCTTCAGACCTTACAACACAAGCACAGCATCTGAAAAGTCCAATATGCAAAAATCAAGCAAAGGTTGTAAGTACGGCATGGAATGGTTTGCCTGATTAACTAAAATCAATGTTTCTGATCTCTTCAAAATATCGTTTCTGAAATGACTTTCCTTTTCCGCTGACATAATCAGTCCCTCCTTATTTATCACCATCTTCAAACTGAGACCATTTTAAGCAGAACCGAAGATCTCCACAGATCAGTTTATGCTCTGATTGATTTGACTCCATCTCTAAACATTACGCTATAACACTTTAGCGGCACGTCGTGCATTAAAAGCAGGACATAATTACAGTAATTACTGTATCTTTTATTATATTTTCCAGACAGTTCTTTGACCTTGACCCGGGTCTGTGTCTGGCTTCCCTGAAGCCGACAGATATTGGCAGATGCTATCTGTTGCCGGCTCGCTGATGAGTTCTGCGGACACATCGGTGCTGGATTTGTTCCTGTAAAAGTATATTTCATGGCTCTGTTACTATGGCACCGACACATGCACACTTTTGATGGTGGATGATTTTTTGGGGAAACTAACCATATTGGGTGTTTGGCCTGGTAATGAATATGACAATGTTGATATGTTTGGTCTAAGCAGAATAGATCTGCTACTCTTAGGGTTGGGAATCTTAAGAATTTTTCAGATTCCGGTTTCACCTAGCGATTCCGATTCCACTTAGCAATTCCTGGTTCCACCTAGAAATTCCAATTCCGGTTCTACCTAGTGATTCCGGTTCCACCTAGCAATTCCGATTCCGGTTCTCCTAGTGATTCTGATTCTACCTAGCAATTCTGATTCTGGTTCTACCTAGCAACTCCGGTTCTACCTAGCGATTCTGGTTCTACCTAGCAATTCCGGTTCCACCTAGTGATTCCGGTTCCACCTTGCGATTCTGGTTCTACCTAGCGATTCCAGTTCTACCTAGCGATTCTGATTCCGGTTCTAACTAGCAATTCCGATTTCACTTAGCGATTCCAGTTCTACCTAGCGATTCCAGTTCTACCTAGCGATTCCGGTTCCACCTAATGATTCCGGTTCTACCTAGCGATTCCGATTCCACCTAGTGATTCTGGTTCTACCTAGCAATTCCGGTTCTACCTAGCAATTCCGGTTTCATCTAGTGATTCCGGTTCCACCTTACGATTCCGGTTCTACTTTGCGATTCTGATTCTGGTTCTACCCAGGGATTCCGATTCCACCTAGTGACTCCGATTCTGGTTCTACCGAGCGATTCTGATTCCACCTAGCGATTCTGGTTCTACCGAGCGATTCTGATTCCACCTAGCGATTTCGATTCTGGTTCTACCTAGCGATTCAGATTCCACTTAGTGATTCTGGTTCTACCTAGCGATTCGATTCCACTTAGTGATTCTGGTTCCACCTAGCGATTCCGATTCTACCTTGCGATTCTGGTTCCACCTAACGATTCCGGTTCTACCTAGCGATTCCGGTTTCACCTAGTGATTTGATTCCAGTTCCACCTAGCGATTCCGGTTCCACTTAGCGATTCCAGTTCCACCTATCGATTCTGATTCCACCTAGCGATTCCGGTACTACCTAGCGATTCGGTTCCGGTTCCACCTAGCGATTCCGATTCCAGTTCCACCTAGTGATTAGATTCCGGTTCCACCTAGTGATTGACTTCCGGTTCCACCTAGCGATTCCGGTTTCACTTAGCGATTCCAGTTCCACCAATCGATTCCAGTTCCACCTAATGATTCCGGTTCCACTTAGCGATTCCAGTTCCCTTTCGTTCAGTCACTACGACGTAACGTTAGTGACTAACGAATGGGGGTTTCGCTTAGAAGCCTATCATCTTCGAGCTTAGAGAAAACGCCCAATGGCGTGCCAATGCCATGGGGCATGCGGAATTTGCATACGTAACTCCGCATCACCGCGTGAGTATATAAGGAAGTACGTGGCAATATCGCATTATGTTTCTGCTTTCGGAGCCAAGAGAACCTACCTCTTCACTCCTACAGCCTTCTGAGACTCTGTCAGCTTCTTCGTGACGAGCAGCTTTCCAGTCGGTGTTGGTGTGACGGCGCGTTCCAGTGATCGCATACTTCCTGCCTGTTGATCTGCGCAGTGGTCCGTTTGACAGCAGGTGTGTGTTTCCCTGGGCACTTCGGCATCGACTGCGAGGCTTTCCTCTCACAAAAAGAGCTTGCGCGTGGCACGTCTTTTTCAAGACGGCTCGCCCGTGCACTTCCGGGTGCGATCGATTTCCGCTGCTGTCTATGGGCGCATTCACTGCTCGAGCGTGTTTGGGCTTCAGCGCGTTCGGGCAGTGTTTGCGGATGTGTCACGTTTCCATTGCGGGAACGTGACCATCGCGATGTCGCGGTCGAGACTCAATGATCTCCGTGAGGAGAGAGAGTCCCCTCTGCCACACCCCAATCTACCGTCCCCGAGTGAGATGGTACTTTGGCTGGTGGCCAGGGTGACCTGAGGGCGGTGCTGTGGTATGAAGAACCCCGACGTTCATTCCTCGGGCCACGCCCCCCTCTTACACATCGCTTCCCGCGAGTGTTGGACTGAATCAACGGCCCGTCTCTGACGCCCCGTTCGTTCCGTTCACGCTCCGGATAGCAGTGAGATGTCGATCGTCGCATCCCAAGGTGGGCTGGAGTCCTTTGGGGATGACGATTAGGTTGTGCTCCGCCTCCGGGTTTGTCAGCACTGCCTGATCCGACCTAAAGTTGACAGCCATGTTATCTCGGGGAGCCGCGATCCCGGGATCACTCTGAGTGTGGCCTCCTCTTGGGCTCTAGCGCATGGCGCCTCGCTGACAGACATCTGCAGAGCTGCAGGCTGGGCGACACCCAACACATTCGCCAGATTCTACTATCTCCGAGTGGAGCCAGTGTCCGACTATGTACTCGCCCCCCCGAGGGGCCGGTAATGGACCAGGCTTGGTGTCTTCGCTTGCTCGCCATTCCACTCCACGGACTGGATACGTGCGATATTTCCTCAGGTGAGCTCCCCGAGAGCCCTGAGCTCCTCCAGCACTGTTTACGCCGATACCTGTGTGTCTGCCCTCTTGCGAGCCCAGACCCTCGTCTCCGGCCAGGTGCCCCGTGTGCATGGTTCCCCTCCGGCGACCCCCACATGTGTATTTCACCGCAAGTCTCCGCAGTGAGCGGGTTTCTTCCCTTGGCGTGTCCCCGCCAACCCTAGGGTTAAAAATCCACCTTCGGCTGGTACCCTAGAGATCTCCATATGCAGCCCCTAGCCGAGTCATATGTGTCTCTTAAGTCCTCCCCACGGGTAGGCATCCTTGGCATTCCCTCACTGGGATATGCTTCCCAGTGTACCTTGGTAATCCTGTGATAAGTGGGAGTCCTTCGTCCGTACTAGTCTTACGACTGGGTACTCACACTTACGCAGGGCACTGGAAGACAGCTGAGTGGCGGGATTATATTGGGACCCCCATTCGTTAGTCACTAACGTTACGTCGTAGTGACTGAACGAAAGGGAACGTCTCGGTTACGGATGTAACCCTCGTTCCCTGAGGAGGGAACGGAGACGTAACGTCCCGTTGCCACATCAGCTGTGCTACCTGGAACGCAGGAGTTCAGTCTTGGCTCCTCAAGCAGGTAACATAATGCGATATTGCCACGTACTTCCTTATATACTCACGCGGTGAGGCGGAGTTACGTATGCAAATTCCGCATGCCCCATGGCATTGGCACGCCATTGGGCGTTTTCTCTAAGCTCGAAGATGATAGGCTTCTAAGCGAAACCCCCATTCGTTAGTCACTAACGTTACGTCTCCGTTCCCTCCTCAGGGAACGAGGGTTACATCCGTAACCGAGATGTTCCACCTAACGATTCCAGTTCTACCTAGTGACTCGATTCCAGTTCCACCTGACGATTCCGGTTCCACCTAGTGATTGACTTCCGGTTCCACCTAGCGATTCCGGTTCCGCTTAGCGATTCCAGTTCCACCACTCGATTCCGGTTCCACCTAATGATTCTGGTTCCACTTAGCGATTCCAGTTCCACCTAGCGATTCCAGTTCTACCTAGTGACTCGATTCCAGTTCCACCTGACGATTCCGGTTTCACCTAGCGATTCCGGTTCAACTTAGAGATTCAAGTTCCACCTAGCGATTCTGGCTCCACCTAATGATTCTGGTTCCACTTAGAGATTCCAGTTCCACCTAACGATTCCGGTTCTACCTAGTGATTCAATTCCGGTTCCACCTAACGATTCCGGTTCTACCTAGCGATTCTGGTTCCATCAAAATGATTAAACAACTGATGAAAAATAGCGGTAAGGAAAAAATGCACAATACTGGGGTTGGGTATCGTTTGAATTTGAATGATTTATAGTCTACTTATCGATGCCTGATTTCGATTACAATAAGGTTATGGCTTCTGCTGCTGCTGCTGCTGCTGCTGTAAGCAGATTGAGTTGTGCCATCTAGAGTTTCATGTATTTGAACTCACACCTGACTTGCTGAAGAAAATACTTACTCAATGCTAGAGAGAGTAGCTAGTGTTACTAAGGCATCCTCTGCAGTTGCCTGGAAGTTAGTGACGGTAATTAATTGGTAGGTGAATTATTATGCAGCTTGTTAAATTAGTCCATGGAAGTCTAAAGGCATCATTATAAGAGAACTGGAGACATAAATTATTTGAGCAACGTCTACGGTCTGATTAATATTATAATCGCGCTTGGGGTCGAGCTGCTAGCGCATTGATCTCAGTTTGTTTCTTATGCTGTATGACAGGACAAAACACACACACACACACACACTCCAGCTCATTTTCATTATTACTGACATCTGTCACTGAGCAAACGCCATTATTAACATTTTGGAAATGTGTTCGCAAGATTGTGAATTCTGGCTGTAAACTCCTCCATCTGTTCAGTGAGCTGGAAAACATCTTTCTTCCAGGTCTTACAAACATTTAACCACGTTAACAATAGTTCCAGCCAAAATACCAAAGTCTACTGTACACAAACTGCTTACACTGATCCTCCATATTAATATTTGGTGATTTTACATGAAATAACTGCAACATTTTGGCTGCAATGGTAAATTGGTCAGTAATTGTGTGGTTGCTATCGTCACAATCTCTTTCTATCCCCCTCGTGCCGTTGTGGCCGATGCTTAACCCCGAGATGTTCACGTGTTTCATTAGTAAACCGTAAGACACTTTGGATACAAATTTCCGCAGAATACTAATTAACTGCTGATGGTGGCAAACCTACACATTTCACACATTATTTATTAGCGTGTTTGACCTCAGAGGTACAAATTGTGCTGGAAATGTATAAGCTATCTCAAAGCCAGCAGAATGATTTATTCACTGTGTGCAGTGCCAGTGAAAGCACGCGACCCCTTTTTCACATTTCATTGCTGTACGGCATGCAAAAACGTATTTAATTGAACTTTTTTTGCTTCATATCAACACAAAATATTCGGTGAAGTCAAAAGCAAAGTGACATTTACCTCCAGAGTTAATGCATTTGAAAGTGGAGTTTTTTGTTCTGCTCGCAGGCAAACCCGCCGAAGCTTCATCAGGCTCCATTATGAATAGTAATATCTGTCATTCCACAGCTGCTCAAGTGGATTAGGTTTAGGCTCTGACTAACTCAATTTATGACATTAAAACATTTGCTTTTTTACAGACCCAGTGTCCAAAATTAAAAGCCAGTGGCAAAAAAATATTGCATTTATACACTCCTACATACATTCCTAATATTGTGTTGGTCCTGTCGAGGCATGGCCTCCTCTAGACCCCTGAAGGTGTGCTGTGGTATCTGGCACCACAGATGTTAGCAGCAGATCCTTTAAGTCCTGTAAGTTGCGAGGCGGGGCCTCCATAGATTGGACTTGTTTGTCCAGCACATCGCACAGATGCTCGATTGGATTGAGATCTGGGGAATTTGGAGGCCGAGTCAACACCTCAAACTCATTTCAGAGAATGTTTCTCTCCTTTCTTGCCGTATAAATTCCAAAATTATATATGTTTGCTTTGTATCTTTAGTGAGTTTTTCTCATTATAGACCCCTTTATATTGGTCACTGGGGTTGGGGTTGGAAGGCAGTTTTCTTAACACTCTACTTATGCTTGCTTGCATACATTTATTGTGAAAGTTGCCTATACAAATAATTTTTAAAGGGGTGGTAAACCACGATTTCACTATTCTAACTATAGCGTGTAATGTTGCTGCTTGAGCATAAACAACATCTGCAAAGTTACAACGTTCAAAGTTTAAAGCAAAGGGAGATATTTGCTTTTCAAGAAATCCATTTCTAAGAACTACAGCAAACGGCCAGCAGGCGACTACAGACATTCCTCCAGGGTTGGTGACATCACCAGGCTCAATATTTACATAAACCCCTCCTCCGAGAATATTAAATAAGGGGGGGTTCCCTGCAGCACATCTCACGGAGGAAAACATCCACCGTCTTCGCGATTTCAATGCCGGATTTGCACAACGTCAGCTGCGTGAAAAAAACACTGCCGGTGCGTGGATGCACGACGCGCGCGCTGCACATTTCACGGAGGACAACTTCCACAAACTTCGCGAGTTCAATACAGGATATGCACAACGGCTTGTCCTGAAAGCTGGATTTACAAACAGAAGCTGTTTACGGGCCACAACCTGTAAGTCTGATTTATTTTTCATCGATGTGTTTTCCTGTAATAGGTTGTAGCAAGGAAGTAAACAGAGGATAGCGCTGTTCTGCAAACCAGTCTGTTAAATGCTCATTCATACTTAACGTTATCCGACGAACACCTAACGTTACAAACACTAACGTTAAAATCTCAACAGCGAACCTGGCATTAGTGTAAATGATTCTTTGATTAGAGCTTTTATGTGTTGTTTATCTACAGGCATGCTAAACATGGTTCTGTGTGTGATTTGGCTAACTTACTAGTTAAAGCCAGTGTTTAGTGTTCGTTTTGGGTTAGTTCTTGCGACAGATATTTGGCTATAATCGTTCTAAAAATACAAAAGTTAAAGTGCCATTCAGTAGCGATCATTATAGATCCGCAGTCTTTACTCTTGAGGACTGACCAGTTCTGCTCGATCATCTTCACTCAAATGTTCTGGGTCTGATTCAGGCTCATATGGTTTTATTGACGCCGTTGTTTCTAATACTGACCAAAGCACAGTCTATCGGTGAAGGTAAGGGGCGTGACGTTTCCGACAAACGTGCACTAGGCGGTTAGCGAATCACAACACACTGGGCCAGCTAACCAATCAGAGCCCATCGCGTATTTTTGAGGGACTGGCTTCATACAACCCGGAAAGCATCAGACCGTTTTACAAGGAGGGACAGAGCAGTGTAGAATAAAGGTCAAATATATGAAAAATAAGGCAATTTTTTTTAAAACGAAGCATGAACACATGTTACAGTGCAGCCCACAAACACAATCAAGCCTTCAAAAGAATGTGTTTTACCACCCCTTTAATTAACCCTTGTGCATCCTTATGGACATTTTTGGCTTTTTCAGTGTTTTTTGTTTGTTGTTGATAACTTTGTCTGTGGTAATGCTAACTGCATAACATTTGCCAAAGGTGTGTATTTGTATTGGAATTTTACTATTTCACCCCCATTTACTTAAAAAAAAATGTTGCACAAGGTACACTTCCTCTTAGCATCGTTTGGACAAATACACTCACCTAAAGGATTATTAGGAACACACACTAATACTGTGTTTGACGCCCTTTCGCCTTCAGAACTGCCTTAATTCTACGTGGCATTGATTCAACGAGGTGCTGAAAGCATTCTTTAGAAATGTTGGCCCATATTGATAGGAGAGCATCTTGCAGTTGATGGAGATTTGTGGGATGCACATCCAGGGCACGAAGCTCCCGTTCCACCACATCCCAAAGATGCTCTATTGGGTTGAGATCTGGTGACTGTGGGGG
The DNA here is from genome assembly GCA_033150135.1 of Gobio occitaniae. Classification (NCBI taxonomy): domain Eukaryota; kingdom Metazoa; phylum Chordata; class Actinopteri; order Cypriniformes; family Gobionidae; genus Gobio; species Gobio occitaniae. The sequence continues at coordinate 55,711 of JARQWZ010003509.1, read as the reverse complement.
CCATTTTAGTTCAGTAAACTCATTGTCATGTTCAAGAAACCAATTTGAAATGATTGGAGCTTTGTGACGGTGCATTATCCTGCTGGAAGTAGCCATCAGAGGATGGGGACATGGTGGTCATAAAGGGATGGACATGGTCAGAAACAATGCTCAGGTAGGCCGTGGCATTTAAACGATGCCCAATTGGCAGTAAGGGGCCTAAAGTGTGCCAAGAAAACATCCCCCACACCATTACACCACCACCACCAGCCTGCACAGTGGGAACAAGGCATGATGGATCCATGTTCTCATTCTGTTTACGCCAAATTCTGACTCTACCATCTGAAAGTCTCAACAGAAATCCAGACTCATCAGACCAGGCAACATTTTTCCAGTCTTCAACTGTCCAATTTTGGTGAGCTCGTGCAAATTGTAGCCTCTTTTTCCTATTTGTAGTGGAGATGAGTGGTACCCGGTGGGGTCTTCTGCTGTTGTAGCCCATCCGCCTCAAGGTTGTGTGTGTTGTGGCTTCACAAATGCTTTGCTGCAGACCTCAGTTGTACCGAGTGGTTATTTCAGTCAAAGTTGCTCTTCTATCAGCTTGAATCAGTCGGCCCATTCTCCTCTGACCTCTAGCATCAACAAGGCATTTTCGTCCAACAACCATGCCACGCTCAAAAGTGCTTAAATCCCCTTTCTTTCCCATTCTGACATTCAGTTTGGAGTTCAGGAGATTGTCTTGACCAGGACCACACCCCTAAATGCATTGAAGCAACTGCCATGTGATTGGTTGATTAGATAATTGCATTAATGAGAATTTGAACAGGTGTTCCTAATAATCCTTTAGGTGAGTGTATGTCCCTATTGAAACTGCAATTTTTAATCCCATTACCATTTAACTATAAAATGATGCCATCTTTGTTATAAGGCTTTCATTCTGTTGGCAAGGCTTCAAAATTTAAATTTTTACCATTTCTTTTACCAGATGGTGCCATTTTTCAGGTTTTGTAGTATAAAGCAAATACTCACTTTGTTTTCTGTAAATGCATATTATAAAGCCAATTTGATAATGATAATTATGCAGCTGTAACTGTGTGGGTGTGTTAGTGTGAATGTCAGAGTGTGGTGTGTATGTGTGTAATAAAAAAAATTGTGTGTTGGTGTGCATGTGTGTGCTTGTAATATTTGCGAGAGAAAAACTCAACTGCAAATCACAAATCCAGCCGGTGTGTGTATTAGTGGAGCTTTGCTCGCATCTAATGGGGAAAAGTTGGCACTGCGCCCAAACAAACTCTTACTGAAAGCTCATTTTTTAAGATATCAACCTCAAATTTGGAACACAGCTTGTTTAGATGTATGCTTTGATTTTATAGCAGTTCAACATGTTTCAAAACATATATTTTTTTTAGGGCTGTCAAAATAACGCCTTCATTTCGATTAATTAATCGGAGAAAAATAACGCGTAAAAAAAATTAACGCAGATTAATCCATTACGTATTGGACTTTGACCCTGAGCTGTAAAATGAAGGAGGGAGACGAGAACGCGCTGCCTGGATCATTGATTGGAACGCTACGTATAAAAATGGCCTGATGGAAGTGTTGATAAAAATAAATTCCCCATCCTACCCAAGAGCGTGTAATATACACGCCATAAAGTGCGTATCATATGCACGCGAAAAACTGTGTAGCGTAAACATTCCACGACATTGCACAGTCGTACTATTGATACGTATTCTCATGTGATCGTGTTGGTCTGCAGCAAGGAATTTGCATATTAGGGCTGTCAAAATGGCTGAAAAGCTAAATTCGAAATTCTTTCTTAAATATTTGCAAAATTTGAATTATATTCGAATTCTAAAGGCAATACTTAAACTCTTAAGACATATCTTTTTATACAGGCTTATTTATAATGTTTTATTGAGTCTAGACTGCACTTTATCTGTATATGCCGAGTGTTCGTTGTGTGTTTTGTCTTGTGTATTGATCTGTATTTTTGCTTGTGAGGTGACCTTGGGTGTTGTGAAAGGTGCCATTAAATAAAATGCAATATTATTATTATTACTTATGTTAGAGGGGAAAAGTACTGTATTGTCTCCTCAAGCGAGCGCAACAAGCAAATGTAAACCAAATCAAGCATCGCGTCTTTTATTGAAATGAAATGACATTAACTTTTCAAACAATTGTCATTAAATAAAATATAATTTTTAGGGCTGTCAAAAGATTAATCGCGATTAATCGCATCCAAAATAAAAGTTTGTGTTTACATAATATATGTGTGTGTACTCTGTTAATTATTATTTATATATAAATACACACACAAGCATGTATATATTTAAGAAAAAAATATTATTTTTATATATAAAACATTTATATTTATATATATTATAGATTATATAAATGTATATACAGTATATACGTGCAAATATTTCTTAAATATATACATGAATGTGTGTGTATTTATATATAAATAATAATTAACAGAGTACACACACATACATTATGTAAACACAAACTTTTATTTTTGATGCGATTAATCGTGATTAATCTTTTGACAGCCCTAATAATTTTATTAATGAGCATGTAAGGAAAATTAAGTAACAAATGTGCATCAGTAACCTGAGAAAACGCTTCAACAGACAACGTAATGTGAACACAAAATAGCAAACAGACTTTCAAAAACAATTTCCACTCACTAAACATCTATATATTGTTTGTCAAAAACACCAACCGGTCAACTTGACCTGCAGCAAGTGCAGAGCGTTTTTTGCTGAGGTATGATCAAGTAAGTTATGAATTTGACAGCTGCGCAATATGTGATTACATATATACCGCATTTAATACGCCTTCGAACAGGTTGCCCATTTTCTCTCCGACTCCAAGTCCTCACTCTTTTTTCCCGCATCATCATGTCTGGCGGGCCTCTACCAAAAATTTGAATGTATGGTTTTTGCATTCGAATGTGCAGTTTTTTGTAAATTCGACGAATATTCCAAATTCAAATTTTTTATTTGACAGCCCTATTGCATATCGTCACCTTCCTAAAATAATTGCCTAAGTCATTTTTTGACAAAAATTATTGTTTTGCTTAAGTCATCTCCTCATGATGCTGGCCACCTCTGGTAAAATCCTCCACATCCTCAGTTGAACAGATCATACAATTCTACCCCTGTAGTATAATGGCCTATGTCAAGTGTGTGACTTAGGCCGTTTTATTTTGCCTAAGTCAAAAGGTAATTTGACTTAGGCAATTTTACAAGCTTTTCAAGATGGCAGGTGCATCAAGAAGACCAAAAAGCTACTCAACCTCTGAAGTTATTTCCATGATTCAGGGCTCACCCCCTATTGGTAACTGATGAGGTTTACTATAATATAGGCTAGACTATAAATATGGCATAGTTTTTTGTCTTTTTATTGAATCTTTTTAGTCAGCATTTTAGTCATGAAAATAGCTAAGTCAATAAAGCTACCATTAGGCTTTCAGTTAACTCTTTTAAAACAATATTTCATCTTTTTGTCTATTTTTTTCCACATTACATGATCTAATTAAGAAAGATTTGAATAGGCTACCGAACACAGAGAAATTATGTAATCTGTTTGGTTGTAAAATGTATTACATGAATGAAATGAAATCGAATGTATCGTCCTGTGGAATAATTAATTCACAGACAGCATACGAAGATGTTCAACTAATAAAGATCTTCATCGCTGGCAAACAAAATAATTAATTTGCAGATTTGCTTTCACTTGACTTTACTGTAGGTCCACCGCCCCTTCACCCGACGCTTGAAGTTCTTAAATCTTCCTGTTACGAGACAGAGTGTGAAACCGCTTCAGATTCAGTACGCGCAGGAAACCAAACAAATCATTCAAACTGATTTGCGAGCTGAAATCGCACAGACATCGCACAGTATGCCTGCCTTTAGACAGTTCTGCCAACTTATTTGAATTTGAACAGAATCGACTCAAAAGAGTGATTAATTTGTGAATTGAGCATCGCTCATGCCCAGACAATAAAGATACAGCACGCTTGGAATAAACTATGCATTTAACAACTTATTGTGTTAAAATAAAGTAGCGAGAGGAATGTTGCCCAACGTAAAAGTACAGTTTTTTCATTAGAAATGTACTTAAAGCTACACTGTGTAACTTTTTTAGTTTATTCTTAGCTAAAAACACTTAATTCTTTCAAAAATATATGTGCTCATTAATGTATATTTAGTTCTTTCAAGTAATAAAGTATTCTGGTAAGTTTATAATATGCCTTTGAAAATACATACGGGTGAGGGTTCGAATGCGGGTCGCCATGTTGCCCCTCCATCTTGAAAGTACATTAGCCAAAGAGGGACATACCCGTAAATTCAAGCTTCGCCTTTTGCTTTTTAACACTCGATGGCACCGTGTCGAATGTGGACGAGGTCGAACTGGAAGCCATGTTAATCTTGGACTAAACCGGCCACCGTAGGAGTTAAAACGAAATCGGAATTGAGAGGAACAGAAACTAATATTCACTGGATGGTCATATACAAGTTCACCACTAGATGGGGGAAAATATCACACAGTGTAGCTTTAAAGTAAATGTACCCACATTTAAAAGGAATAGTTCACCTTAAAATGAAAATTGTGTCATTTACTCACCCTCAAGCTTTGAACACAAAGAAAGATATTTTGAAGAATGTCAGTAACCAGACAGTTGATGGGTCCCATTGACTTCCATAGTAGGAAAACAAATACTATGGAAGTCATTGGGTACCATCAACTGTCTGGTTACTGACATTCTTCAAAATATCTTTCTTTGTGTTCAGCAGAAGAAAGACATTCATACAGGTTTGAAACAATTTGAGGGTGAGTAAATGATGACACAATTTTCATTTTGAGTAAAAATATTCCAAATAAATATTCAAGTAAATACTTTGTTACCATTTCAAGCTTTCCTTTTCGGGGGACTGTGTGGGAAAAACTGTCACAGAGGGTGCAGTTGCCAAAAGAGCCAAAACTATGGATAAGAATGTTTCCATGTGCTCTGCCAATCAAGGAGAGAAAGTTCCAGGACCTCCAGTCAATGAAACACATCATGCCTGTCATCACTACTTTGATAATTTGCCACATTAATAGGCATCAGGCAAGAACCCAACAAAGAAGAGCTGGAGGGGGAATTGATGAGATGCACATGCCTCCTCAGAATGATGCTTAGTTTGTTTGTTAGTGTTTTATTGTTGACAGAGTTGAACATTTAAAATTGCCTAAGTCAAAAAGGCATGTTCAAAAATACGCCTAAGTCATTTATTCCTGTTACGTTACATAATTGGCATGCATTGTTATTAGTATGTCAATAGTCATCTTTCCGACATGAACTTTTTGAGTGACATTATCAATAAATATCATATATTCAATTATTGATTCAGTTTTTTGTGTCTTCTGAGAAACCTGGAAAAATGACTTAGGCAATTATTTTAGGAAGGTGACGATATCACCGGAGTTCGTCAACTCTAAAGTACCACACCAATGCAAAGCATCCAGGAGTTAATCCGGAGGTACGACCTTGCACATCCTGTGATACCAAGTCAAAGTCATCTTCAAACCACATTGGAGCAAACACTGAAACGTAAATTTAGCAAATCTGCACGTGACCGACGACCACAATTCCACAATTCGCAACGTCCTGCGGACCAGTTTCCTTGTATGTACAGTGAAAAAAAAAAACGTTTTTATTTTATTTCCTCAGCATGTTAGGTCATATTGTTTATTGTTATGGCCAATATTTGAACAGTGAAAATAATAACTTGGAACTTTGGAACTTTAAAACCTTTTAACTGTCACCGTCCCGCTGGCGGGACACCTGGCGCTCTTTTTTTTAATCGCCTTTTTTTCGTATCATATATTTTAGTAATTATCATAAATTAGGTATCATTCGAAAGCTTACGAACACAAAATTCATCCTGTGAAAACCGTTTTGTAATTGGACGTTGCGTTACCACGGAAATGGTACTTTAAATTCTTCTAGCGGGCTCCTCCCCCTAGTGGGCGGAGTCATGTTTCGTATTACAACATTTATTTTAACTACTTTATGATCAAAATGTTTTCTAATCTTGACAAAACACATATCGTCGGAAAGGTCTGAGTCTCAAGGTTCCATATTTGGTGACCGTTTTGTAATGGAAGTGACATTTGGACAGAAATTTACAGGAAAATGCAGCAAAAAAACAATCAATGGAATTTCAATGACACCCGGTGGCTATTTGTGGTACAGCGCCTAAACAAAATCTCATGGGGACTTTAATTTTTGTAATATTAACTTCAAATTTGTAACACATCTTCGTTAGACATATGCCGTTGATTTTATAGTAATTTTTAGATCAAAACATTTTTGTAAAATATATATTTTATAAAAAATAAAAAATATTTTTTACAGTATTTTTTATTTACAGAAAATTTAAACTTTCATAACTGTTTCATACTTTCGTATTTTGAATTGCTTTCACTTCAACAATAATCTGCCGAGTGTTTGCTTTATAACAAGACCAAACTTAGGTCTATATTCCAAAGCATTCTTGAATTACAGCCCTTTAAGTTTGGATAGGGCATTTTCATGTGTATTCCCAAAAAGGACCCCCAGTCACTAATCATTGATTCATTTGAATTGAAATATTTTTAAAATACTTTCACTGTAAAAAATATGTATGGGATTAATTTAGATTAATTAATCACAGAGTATGTAATTAATTAGATTCGTTTTTTTAATCGATTGACAGCCCTAATAATTTTTTTTATAAAATATTATTAATAAATCATTTTCATAAACTTAAACCTTTAATTTATAATTAAATTAATATGTGTAACTTTTTTTAATTGATGCACACAGGTTAAAAATGTTCTTCTTCAGGTTTATACATCCAACATTAATAGCCAGTTTAAGTTGGGAAACAATATGTTGCATTTATAATGTCACACGTACTATTTATCTAACAGTTTAAATGTTTTTTCATACATAAAGATGGATTTTAGGAAGGGGGTCCCTCATAAAGGTTCATCATATTTGGGGGTGTCAGAGTGTCCTTAGGCAAGGCACTTTACTCCATGTAAGTCGCTCTGGATAAATGCATAAATGTAAATGTAGACGCTGTCTTCTCTCCAATGCCTTTAAAGGGTTAGTTCACCCAAAAATGAAAATTCTGTCATTAATTACTCACCCTCATGTCGTTGGACACCCGTCAGACCTCCGTTCATCTTCAGACACAAATGAAGATATTTTAGTGTAAATCTGATGGCTCTGAAAGGCCTCCATTGGCACAATGCACTTTACACTCTCAAGACCCTTAAAAGGCACTAAAGACGTCGTTACAAAGTCCATCTCACTACAGTGGTTCTACAATAACTTTAGGAATCGGCGATAATAGTTTTTGTGCGCAAAAAAACCCTAAATAACGACTTATATAGTGATGACGATTTCAAAACACGGCCTCATGAAGCTTCGAAGCGTTATGAATCAGTGAGTCGATTCATGATTCGGATCGCGTGTCAAACTGCTGAATCGACTCACTGATTCATAACGCTTCGAAGCTTCATGATGCCGTGTTTTGAAATCGTCATCACTATATAAGTCGTTATTTAGGGTTTTTTTGCGCACAAAAACTATTATCGCCGATTCCTAAAGTTATTGTAGAACCACTGTAGTGAGATGGACTTTGTAACAACGTCTTTAGTGTCTTTTAAGGGTCTTGAGAGTGAACCGTGCATTGAGCCAATGGAGGCCTTTCAGAGCCATCAGATTTACACTAAAATATCTTCATTTGTGTCTGAAGATGAACGGAGGTCTGACGGGTGTCGAACGACATGAGGGTAAGTAATTAATGACAGAATTTTCACTTTTGGGTGAACTAACCCTTTAAGTGTTTGTAGCACTGACCAGTATTTGTGCTCTGTATGACTCCTGGTCACTAGACCTCATGAATTTCTTTTCATTGGAGTCCATCCACCTTACAAGACACCTCGCACCCCATCAAACTCCCTCAGTTTGTCACTCCGCCGGTCACCACATCCTCTCAGTGCTGGAGCTAATGAGCCGAACACTGTACTCAGTACATGGAGTTTGTCAGCTGTGAGTGTAATGTACCAGCTCTTCCTGATTTAGGACCTGCTCTCCAGTCCCAAAGTTTTCCCTAAGCCATTTCATGGGAAACTTTAAAACTGTCCTCAGATCAGACATAAGGGTCGGTCTGCCAGCGCTGACTAATGTCCCAGCATGCCGGCCAGCTTCCTCAACACCACTGCCAGGAAAATGGCACAGGCTCCACGCTGAGTCCATCATCTGTGGGAAACCTGGAAAATGGGACATCGTTTCATGGTCTGGCAATTTTAATGTTATTTTTCCATTCGGGGGAAAACAAAAAAAAACATGAGTAAATCACCAAATGGAAACTATTGATCTGTTGACTGTGAAATTGGTGAAGCATTTGTGCCTGTGTTTGCATACTTGCATAACGTTCAGTGTGTGCATGCAACATACTCCATATATGAATGAGTCCATGTGTTGTCGAGGTGTGCTGTTGCTAACATGCACCATTTTCACCTGATGGATGAAATAACAGGTGAAACAAGATAAAGAAACACCCTAGCAACCACCCAAAACACCATATCAACTGCATAGCAAATACCGTAGTATACCCTAGCAACCACTCACAACATCCTAGCAACTGCATTGCAATACCCCAGAAATCACCCTAGCAAAAGCATAGCAATGCCTTTCCAACCACTTAAAACACCCTAGCAACTGCATAGTGTCATACACCTAAAACACCCTAGCAACTGCATTGCAATGCCCTTGCAACCAATGAAAACACCCTACCAATTCTATAGCAATGCCATAGCAACCACACAAAAAACTTAGCAACCATATAGCAAATGCCCCAGCAACTGCATAGCAATACCGTGGTATGCCCTAGCAACCACTCACAACACTACATAGCAAAACACCTTAGCAATTGCGTAGCAATTCTCTAGGCACCACTTAAAACACCCTAGCAACTGCATAGTGTCAACCACTTAAAACACCCTAGCAACTGCATAGCAATGCCCTAGCAACCACCCAGAACACTCTAGCAACCGCATAGTGTCAACCACCTAAAACACCCAGGCAAATGCATAGCAATACCCTAGCAACCACTCAGGACACTCTAGCAACTGTATAGCAACGCCCTAACAACCACTCAAAACACTCTGGCAACTGCACAGCAAGTCCCTAGGAACCTCACACAACACCTTAGCAACCATATAGCAATGCCTTAGTAACCACCCAAAACACGCTATCAACTCTAGACTAGAGCAATACACAAGTATGCCCCAGCAACCACTCACAACATCCTAGCAACTGCATAGATTCAACCACCTAAAACCTCCTAGCAATGCCATAGCAACCACCTAAAACACCCAAGCAACTGCATAGCAACGTCCTAGCAACCACCCAAAACACCATATCAACTGCAAAACAAATACCATAGCAACTACTCACAACACCCAAGCAACTGCATTGTGCAAAGGACATAAAACACCCTAGCAACTGCATAGCAATGCCCTAGCAACCACCCAGAACACTCTAGCAACTGCATAGCAACGCCCTAACAACCACTCAAAGCACTCTAACAACTGCACAGCAAGGCCATAGGAACCTCACACAACACCTTAGCAACCATATAGCAATGTCTTAGTAACCACCCAAAACACCCTATCAACTCTATAGCAATACACTAGTATGCCATAGCAACCACTCACAACATCCTAGCAACTGCATAGATTCAACCACCTAAAACCTCCTAGCAATGCCATAGCAACCACCCAAAACACCCAAGCAACTGCATAGCAACGTCCTAGCAACCACCCAAAACACCATATCAACTGCATAACAAATACCCTAGCAACTACTCACAACACCCTAGCAACTGCATAGTGCAAAGCACATAAAACACCCTAGCAACTGCATAGCAACGCCCTAGCAACCACCCAGAACACTCTAGCAACTGCATAGCAACGCCCTAACAACCACTCAAAGCACTCTTGCAACTGCACAGCAAGGCCCTAGGAACCTCACACAACACCTTAGCAACCATATAGCAATGTCTTAGTAACCACCCAAAACACCCTATCAACTCTATAGCAATACACTAGTATGCCCTAGCAAACACTCACAACATCCTAGCAACTGCATAGATTCAACCACCAAAAAACCTCCTAGCAATGCCATAGCAACCACCCAAAACACCCAAGCAACTGCATAGCAACGTCCTTGCAACCACCCAAAACACCATATCAACTGCATAGCAAATACCCTAGCAACTACTCACAACACCCTAGCAACTGCATAGTGCCAAACCACATAAAAAAACCCTAGCAACTGCATAGCAACGCCCTAGCACCCACCCAAAACACAATATCAACTGCATAGCACACAAACACACACACACGCTCAATCTCACACACACACACACACACACACACACACACACACACACACACACACACACACACACACACACACACACACACACACACACACACACACACACACACACACACACACACACACACTCTCTCTCACACACACACACACACACACACACACACTCACACACGCTCACTCTCTCTCACGCGCACACACACACACACTCACTCTCTCTCTCTCTCTCTCTCGCACACACACACACACACACACTCAGACACGCTCACGCTCACTCTCACACGCACACACACACACACACACACGCTCACGCTCACTCTCACACCACACACACACGCTCACTCCCTCTCACACAAACACACACGCGCACACACACACACACGCTAGCTCTCTCTCACACACACACACACACACGCACGCACACACTCTCTCTCACACACACACATACACTCACACACGCTCACACACACGCTCACTCTCACACACACACTCACTCTCTCTCACACACACACACACACGCTAGCTCTCTCTCACACACACACACACACGCACGCACGCACGCACACACACTCTCTCTCACACACACACACACACACACACACACACACACACACGCTCACTCTCACACACACACTCACTCTCTCTCACACACACACACACACACACACACACACATTCACTCTCTCTCTCTCACACACGCTCACTCTCTCTCTCACACACACACTCTCTCTCTCACACACACACACACACACACACACACACACACACACACACACACACTCACACACACACACACACACACACACACACACTCACTCTCACACACACACTCACTCTCTCTCTCACACACACACATGCTCACTCTCTCTCTCACACACACACACACACACACACACACACACACACACACACACTCTCTCTTTCTCTCTTTCTCTCTCTCTCTCTCTCTCTCTCTCTCTCTCTCTCTCACACACACACACACACACACACACAGAAAGTAACCCTTAGGTTTTCACAGCTTTATTGGCTCAGTTCCTCGTAGATTTGGTCTCAGTGGCACAAGAAGCTTCTTGACCAGTCAGAGCTCTTCTTTCATGTCAGTCTCTGGATGTTTAGCGTGGGAATAAGTCTATTCAGAGGTTAGTGAAATGTCAGTCAGTTTTCAATCTCTGGGCTCGGACTCGCCGCACCCTTCAGATGTGAAGCAGTGACATTGGCTGGTCAACGTTTAGTTCTGAAGAGAAAGAGAGCAAGATTGGTATCTCACCTTCAAGGTCCCAGAGGAAAATTACATTTAAATTTGAGATTGGTGACCCTCTTCTCCTTCGGAGCATTGTGGAAATGAAATTAATGGCCCATGGGTACGACGCCATGGTCTGAGGAGAGAGATGAATCCAAAAAAGAAGAAAGAAATGAAGACATTTTCGTTGTGAAGGAAACGTATAGATGACTTTCTGGGAATGGAGAGGTATGAAGGGCAGGAACGTTCAAAAACACAGAAAAGAGAAGTAATTGAGATGGAGGGGAGGCCAGAGATAGGGCGAGGAACAGAAGGAAAGCTAGGCTGTCTGGATATTTGCTCTTTTCCCCCTCTAGCTGTAATTAACACCGGCTGGCTCACTCCATAAATCAACACCTGTGCGGCTTTCACAACAGGTTCACCACAGCTTTCCTCGGGAGGACCATCAGAACGCCACCTCCACCTGAGAGCCAACTCACTCAGCTGTCCACTAGCTGGCCAGCATTTTTAGGTTGCTTTGGTGAGATAAAAACATAGCCATTATCTAAGGACTGCTGACTTGGACAGGAAGTCTCTGTCTGACTGACATGTAAAGTGACCCTAGCAACTGTATAGTATCAACCACCCAAAACACCCTAGCAGCTGCATATCGATGCCCTAGCAACCAGCCAAAACACCCTAGCAACTGTATAGTATCAACCACCCAAAACACCCTAGCAGCTGCATATCAATGCCCTAGCAACCACCCAAAACACCCTAGCAACTGTATAGTATCAACCACCCAAAACACCCTAGCAACTGTATAGTATCAACCACCCAAAACACCCTAGCAGCTGCATATCGATGCCCTAGCAACCAGCCAAAACACCCTAGCAACTGTACAGGGAGTGCAGAATTATTAGGCACGTTGATTTTCTGATCATATTTTTTTTCCAGGCACATTTGACTAATTCCAAACCACAGTAATCCTAATAACTACTCTTGATTTAGTATTTAATAATGTATAAGTGATATATAATTGTTCATGAAGGCTGGAAATGAAAATCACCTTATATTCAGGTGTGCAGAATTATTAGGCATGTTTTCTTTTACAGATAAATTGAGCCAAAAAAGAGATTTAACTCAGACTGAAAAGTCAAAAAGTATTAAATGCCCATGAGAAGGATGCAATACTAATGCAATACTAGACATTGCAGTTAAGGCGTGACCATTGGACAGTGAAATGCTCGTTGGGTCAGCAGGATCTGACAAAAACAGGTGGTGAAGAAAAGACACCTGTTAACTGCAAAATAATTAAGAATTAAGGTGAAGAATTAAGGGTGAAACCATCAGGAACCCTTTAGTCTCCAGCGCCACCATTTTCCAGAGCTGCAACCTACCTGGAGTCTCCAGAAGTGAAGGTGTCAGGATCTCAGAGACTTCAGTTAGGTAAAGAATCCTAAAAAACGTTAGTTGTCAAATGTCAACAGAACTCAACTGCACTGTGTTACCAAGTCCGTGTTTTTCTCCATGTCCGCGGGTTGAAGCGACCCCAATTATGTGACTATATAAACCCAGGAATGCGATTTTTAGTAGGCAACCTTGCCAAAATAACATATTTTGCCAACCAAACGCCATTTTTTTCCGGAGAACCCCCCGGAAAGTTATTGTTTTGGGCTATAGTTTTGAGTAGCAATTGTGCGCGACATTGCAAAAACACTTGAAAACCCTGCCTGCACGCACGCTGGATTAAGTAACGTTACAAGAAAAAGATGAGTGTAAACGATCTTTGCCAGTAATAAAATTATTTAAGGATACACAGAGTACTTACCAACACGATCATCGTTTCTGAGAGAAATAGTGAAGGTGAATGCATATACGAACAAGTTCTCCGTTTAGGATAAGAGCAAATTCAACCCAAGAGCCTTCGATGACGTGGATGATTACGTTACTGTTGATCATCTGTCCATCATCGTCTAAAGCCCGCCCTGATGATTTCATTGGTCCGAACAGTTTCTGTTCAGGCATAATTCCTCCTCTATGGAGCGAGTCCAGACCGAATTGCCCGAGCAAAACATTTTGTGGGCGGGGCTAAATTCGGCTGGCATCCAGGCTATATAAAACCTATAAAGCCTATAAAAAAGCAGGCTTCATGTATTTTACAACACTTCAGCTTATGATTCTTATCTAGTGGGGGTAATTTTTTAGGATTCTTTACCTAACTGAAGTCTCTGAGATCCTGACACCTTCACTTCTGGAGACTCCAGGTAGGTTGCAGCTCTGGAAAATGGTGGCGCTGGAGACTAAAGGCTTCCTGATGGTTTCACCCTTAATTCTTCACCTTAATTCTTAATTCTTTTGCAATTAACAGGTGTCTTTTCTTCACCACCTGTTTTTGTCAGATCCTGCTGACCCAACGAGCATTTCACTGTCCAATGGTCACGCCTTAACTGCAATGTCTAGTATTGCATTAGTATTGCATCCTTCTCATGGGCATTTAATACTTTTTGACTTTTCAGTCTGAGTTAAATCTCTTTTTTGGCTCAATTTATCTGTAAAAGAAAACATGCCTAATAATTCTGCACACCTGAATATAAGGTGATTTTCATTTCCAGCCTTCATGAACAATTATATATCACTTATACATTATTAAATACTAAATCAATAGTAGTTATTAGGATTACTGTGGTTTGGAATTGGTCAAATGTGCCTGGAAAAAAAATATGATCAGAAAATCAATGTGCCTAATAATTCTGCACTCCCTGTATTGTGTCATACACCTAAAACACCCAAGCAGCTCCATAGCAATGCCCTAGCAACCGCCCAAAACACCCGAGCAACTGCATAGCAATGCCCTAGAAGCAACCACCCAAAACACCCTGTATAGTGACTGTATAGTGTCAACCACCAAAAACACCCTAGCAACTGCATAGCACTGCTCTAGTAGCAACCACCCAAAATGCTTTGTATAGTGACTGTATAGTGTCATACACCTAAAACACCCTAGCAGCTGCAGAGCAATGGCCTAGCAACCACCCAAAATATCCTAGCAACTGCATAGCAATGCTCTAGTAGCAACCACCCAAAACACTCTGTATAGTGACTGTATAGTGTCAACCACCCAAAACACCCTAGCAACTGCATTGTGTCAACCAGCCAAAACACCTTAGCAGCTGCTAACCAATGCCCTAGCAACCACCAAAGGACCATAGCAATTTCATAGCAATGCCCTAGTAGCAACCACCCAAAACACCCTAGCAGCTGCATAGCAATGCCTTAGCAACCACCCAAAATACCATAGCAGCTGCATAGCAATGCCCTAGCAACCACCCAAAACACCCTAGCAACTGCATAGCAATGCTTTAGAAGCAACCACCCAAAACACCCTAGCAGCTGCATAGGAATGCCCTAGCAACCACCCAAAACACCCTATTAACTGTATAGTCAACCAGCCAAAACACCCTAGCAGCTGCACAGCAATACCCAAGCAACCACCCAAAACACCCTAGTAACTGTATAGTGTCATACACCTAAATCACACTAGCAGCTGCATAGCAATACCCTAGCAACCACCCAAAACATCCTAGCAACTGTATAGTATCAACCACCACAAAACACCATAGCAGCTGCATATCAATGCCCTAGCAACCAGCCAAAACACCCTAGCAAATGTATAGTGTCATTCACCTAAAACACCCTAGCAGCTGCATAGCAATACCCTAGCAATCACCCAAAACACCCTAGCAACTGTATAGAATCAACCATCCAAAACACCCTGGCAGTTGCCTATCAATACCTTAGCAACCACCCAAAACACTCTAGCAACTGTATAGTGTCCTACACCAAAAACACCCTAGCAACTGCATAGCAATGCTCTAGTAGCAACCACCCAAAATGCTTTGTATAGTGACTGTATAGTGTCATACACCTAAAACACCCTAGCAGCTGCATAGCAATGGCCTAGCAACGACCCAAAATATCCTAGCAACTGCATAGCAATGCTCTAGTAGCAACCACCCAAAACACTCTGTATAGTGACTGTATAGTGTCAACCACCCAAAACACCCTAGCAACTGCATTGTGTCAACCAGCCAAAACACCTTAGCAGCTGCTAACCAATGCCCTAGCAACCACCAAAGGACCATAGCAACTTCATAGCAATGCCCTAGTAGCAACCACCCAAAACACCCTAGCAGCTGCATAGCAATGCCTTAGCAACCACCCAAAACACCATAGCAGCTGCATAGCAATGCCCTAGCAACCACCCAAAACACCCTAGCAACTGCATAGCAATGCTCTAGAAGCAACCACCCAAAACACCCTAGCAGCTGCATAGGAATGCCCTAGCAACCACCCAAAACACCCTAGCAACTGTATAGTCAACCAGCCAAAACACCCTAGCAGCTGCACAGCAATACCCAAGCAACCACCCAAAACACCCTAGCAACTGTATAGTGTCATACACCTAAAACACCCTAGCAGCTGCATAGCAATACCCTAGCAACCACCCAAAACATCCTAGCAACTGTATAGTATCAACCACCACAAAACACCATAGCAGCTGCATATCAATGCCCTAGCAACCAGCCAAAACACCCTAGCAACTGTATAGTGTCATTCACCTAAAACACCCTAGCAGCTGCATAGCAATACCCTAGCAATCACCCCAAACACCCTAGCAACTGTATAGAATCAACCATCCAAAACACCCTGGCAGTTGCATATCAATACCTTAGCAACCACCCAAAACACTCTAGCAACTGTATAGTGTCCTACACCTAAAACACCCTAGCAACTGCATAGCAATGCCCTAGCAACCACCCAAAAGACCCTAGCAACTGTATAGTATCAACCACCCAAAACACCCTAGCAGCTGCATAGCAATACCCTAGCAACCACCCAAAACACCCTAGCAACTGTATAGTATCAACCACCCAAAACACCCTAGCAGCTGCATATCAATGCCCTAGCAACCAGCCAAAACACCCTAGCAACTGTTTAGTGTCATTCGCCTAAAACACCCTAACAGCTGCATAGCAATACCCTAGCAAACACCCAAAACACCCTAGCAACTGTATAGTTTCAACCATCCAAAACACCCTGGCAGCTGCATATCAATGCCCTAGCAACCACCCAAAACAAACTAGCAACTGTATAGTGTCATACACCTAAAACATCCTAGCAGCTACATAGCAATGCCCTAGCAACCACCCAAAACACCCTAGCAAATGTATAGTGTCAACCACTGAAAACACCCTAGCCACTGCATAGTGTCAACCAGCCAAAACACCTTAGCAGCAGCAAACCAATTCCCTAGCAACCACCAAACACACCATAGCTCTAGTAGCAACCACCCAAAACACCCTAGCAACTGTATAGTGTCATACACCTAAAACACCCTAGCAGCTGCATAGCAATACCCTAGCAACCACCCAAAACACCCTAGCAACTGTATAGTATCAACCACCCAAAACACCCTAGCAGCTGCATATCAATGCCCTAGCATCCAACCAAAACACCCTAGCAACTGTATAGTGTCATTCACCTAAAACACCCTAGCACCTGCATAGCAATACCCTAGTAACCACCCAAAACACCCTAGCAACTGTATAGTATCAACCGCCAAAACACCCTAGCAGCTGCATACCAATGCCCAAGCAACCACCCAAAACACTTTAGCAACTGTATAGTGTAATACACCTAAAACACCCTAGCGGCTGCATAGCAATCCCCTAGCAATCACCCAAAACACCCTAGCAACTGTATAGAATCAACCATCCAAAACACCATAGCAGCTGCATAGCAATGCCCTAGCAACCACCCAAAACACCCTAGCAACTGCATATCAATGCCCTAGCAACCACCAAAAACACCATAACAACTGCATAGCAATGGCCTAGCAACCACCCAAAAGATCCTAGCAACTCTATAGCAATGCTCTAGTAGCAACCACCCAAAACACCCTGTATAGTGACTGTACAGTGTCAACCACCAAAAACACCCTAGCAACTGCATAGTGTCAACCAGCCAAAACACATTAGCAGCTGCAAACCAATGCCCTAGCAACCACCAAACACACCATAGCAACTGCATAGCAATGCCCTAGCAACCACCCAAAACACCCTAGCAACTGCATAGCAATGCTCTAGTAGCAACCACCCAAAACACCCTGTATAGAGACTGTATAATGTCAACCACCAAAAAACACCATAGAAACTGCATAGGATCAACACCCTAGCAACTGCATAGTGTCAATTACCATAGAAACTGCATAGTGTCAATCACCCTAGCAACTGCATAGTGTCAACCACCCAAAACACTATAGCAGCTGCAAAAGCAATGCCCTAGCAACCACCAAAAACACCATAGCAACTGCATAGTTATGCCATAGTAGCAACCACCCAAAACACTCTAGCAGCAGCATAGCAATGCCCTAGCAATCATCCAAAACACCCTAGCAACTGCATAAAAATACCTTAGCAACCACCCAAAACACCCTGTATAGTGGCTGTATAGTGTCAACCACCAAAAAACACCCTAGTAACTGCATAGGGTCAACCACCCAAAAAACCTTAGCAGCTGCATAGCAATGCCCTAGCAACCACCAAAACACCATAGCAACTGCATAGCAATGCCCTAGTAGCAACCACCCAAAACACCCTAGCAGCGGCATAGCAATGCCCTAGAAACCACCCAAAACACCCTAGCAACTGCATAGTGTCAATCACCCTAGCAACTGCATAGTGTCAATCACCCTAGCAACTGCATAGTGTCAACCACCCAAAACACCATAGCAACTGCATAGCAATGCCCTAGTAGCAACCACCCTAAACACTCTAGCAGCTGCATAGCAATGCCCTAGCAATCACCCAAAACACCCTAGCAACTGCATAAAAATACCTTAGCAACCACCTAAAACACCCTAGCAACTACATAGTGTCAATCACCCTAGCAACTGCATAGTGTCAATCACCCTAGCAACTGCATAGGGTCAATTCCCCTAGCAACTGCATAGGGTCAACACCCTAGCAACTGCATAGTGTCAACACCCTAGCAACTGCATAGTGTCAACCACCCAAAAAACCTTAGCAGCTGCGTAGCAATGCCCTAGCCACCACCCAACACACCCTAGCAACTGTATAGTGTCAACCACCCAAAAAACACCCTAGCAATTGCATAGCAATGCCCTAGCAACCACCAAAACACCCTAGCAACTGCATAGCAATGCCCTAGCAACCACCAAAACACCTTAGCAGCTGCATGGCAATGCCCAAGCAATCATCCAAAACACCCTAGCAACTGCATACAAATACCGTAGCAACCATTCAAAACACCCAGGCAAAGCCCTAGCAACCACTCAAAACACCCTAGCAACTGCATAGCAACGTCCTAGCAACCATCTAAAATACCTTTCGCAACTGCATGGCAGAAAACAAATACAGAATATTATGGTGACTTGTAGAGGGGTGGGCTTTTTTGATTTGGGTCAGTAAGAAACAACCTAGTAAACTACCGAGCAACTCCTGCTGTTCAGTCATCTCTGTATTCACATGGTATTGAATTATTTGAACAGAAGGACAGGTGTGCAGTTGAAATTGTAGGGGGTACAAAAATGTCCAATTTTTTTTTGGTTTTTGCAGTCCAGCAGCTCATTTGCTGCTGTGAATTGAATCATTGTCACCAGTGAGGTGTCTCTGCTCGACGGAATATTACACACCCAAACATGAGGGAGCCACTGTGTGTGTGTGTGTGTGTGTGTGTGTGTGTGTGTGTGTGTGTGTGAAGATCTGATGCATGAGATTGGGAAGTGTGCTGAGCTGTTGAGGTAATCAGGAAGAGCCGGATTTAAGCTCTGATCAGATCACAGATGTGCAAAGCATGACTGCGTTTTGTTGTCGGACCCTCACTCAGGATTAGAAGCTCTTTGTCTCAGATGTGTGATAAAGTTGCTGATCTGTAATAGAGTTGAAATCTGATTGATTAATACTTTCTTGGTTTTTGAAAGCGATTGCACAGTATTTTTACTCTGGCAGTGCAGCTTGTCCAATGAAATTAGAGAGGAAGAAACACCCTAGCGACACACTAGCAAAAAAAAAAAAAAAAAAGACGCCCACACACACTAGCAACTTTATAGCAACTCACCAATACTGAATATTATAGAGCCCACTAGACGAGTGGGTTGTTTGATTTGGGCCAGTAATAAACAGCCTAATAACTCCCTAGCAACCACTCAAAATACCCTAGCAACTAAATAACAACACACTAATACTGAATATTATAGAGCCCACTAGACGAGTGGGTTGTTTGATTGGGCCAGTAATAAACAGCCTAATAACCCCCTAGCAACAACTCAAAATACCCTAGCAACTTAATAACAACACACTAATACAGAATATTTTAGAGCCCTCTAGAGGGGTGGGCTCTTTTGATTTGGGCCAATAAGAAACAGCATAACAACCCCCTAGCAACACCTCAAAATACCCTAGCAATGTAATAGCAACTCACTTATACTGAATATTTTATAGCCCTCTAGAACTGTGCTCTCTTTTGATTTGGGCCAATAAGAAACAGCCTAACAACCCCCTAGCAACCCCTCAAAATACCCTAGCAACGTAATAGTAACTTACTAATCCTTAATATTTTAGAGCCCTCTAGAGGAGTGCTCTCTTTTGATTTGGGCTAGTAAGAAACAGCTTAACAACCCCCTAGCAACCACTCAAAATACCCTAGCAACGTAATAGCAACTTACTAATACTAAATATTTTAGAGCCATATAGAAGGGTACTCTCTGTTGATTTGGGCCAAAAATAAACAGCATAACAAGCACCCAAAATACCCTAGCAACTCCTTAACAACTTAATAGTAACACACTAATACAGAATATTTTATAACCCTCTAGAGGGGTGGGTTCTTTTGATTTGGGCCAATAAGAAACAGCCTAACAACCCCCTAGCAACCACTCAAAATAACCTAGCAACGTAATAGCAACTCACTAATACTTAATATTTTAGAGCCATATAGAACGGTGCTCTCTTTTGATTTGGGCCAAAAATAAACAGCATAACCACCCAAAATACCCTAGCAACTCCCTAGCAACTTAATAGCAACTCAATAATACAGAATATTTTATTGCCCTCTAGAGGGGTGGACTCTTTTGATTTGGGCTAATAAGAAACAGCCTAACAACCCCCTAGCAACACCTCAAAATACCCTAGCAACAAAATAGCAACACACTAATACAGAATAATTCTAGAACGGTACTCTTTTGATTTGGACCAATAATAAACAGCCTAACAACCCCCTAGCAACCACTCAAAATACCCTAGCAATGTAATAGCAACTCACTAATACTTAATATTTTAGAGCCATATAGAAGGGTGCTCTCTTTTGATTTGGGCCATAAATAAACAGCATAACCACCCAAAATACCCTAGCAACTCCCTAGCAACTTAATAGCAACACACTAATACTGAATATTTTATGGCCCTCTAGAGGGGTGGGCTCTTTTGATTTGGGCTAATAAGAAACAGCCTAACAACCCCCTAGCAACCACTCAAAATACCCTAGCAAGATAATAGCAACACACTAATACAGAATATTTTAGAGCCATATAGAAGGGTGCTCTCTTTTGATTTGGGCCAACAATTTAAAAACCATAACAACTGCCCAAAATACCCTAGCAACTCCCTAGCAATTTGTTAGCAACACACTATTACATAATATTTTATTGCCCTCTAGAGAGGTGGACTCTTTTGATGTGGGGTAATAAGAAACAGCCTGACAACCCCCTAGCAACACCTCAAAATACCCTAGCAACAAAATAGCAACACGCTAATATAGAATAATTTACAGCCCTCTAGAACGGTGCTCTCTTTTGATTTGGGCCAATAAGAAACAGCCTAACAACCCCTAGCAACCACTGAAAATACCCTAGCAACGTAATAGCAACTCACTAATACTGAATATTTAAGAGCCATATAGAAGGGTGCTCTCTTTTGATTTGGGCCAAAAATAAACAGCCTAACAACCACCCAAAATACCCTAGCAACTCCCTAGCAACTTAATAGCAACACACTAATACAGCATATTTTATAGCCCTCTAGAGGGGTGGGCTCTTTTGATTTGGGCCAATAAGAAACAGCTTAACAACCCCCTAGCAACACCTCGAAATACCCTAGCAACTTAATAGCAACACACTAATACAGAATAATATAGAGCCCTCTAGAATGGTGCTCTCTTTTGATTTGGGCCAAAAATAAACAGCCTAACAACCACCCAAAATACCCTAGCAACTTCCTAGCAACTTAATAGCAACTCAATAATACTGAATATTTTAGAGCCCTCTAGAACGGTGCTCTCTTTTGATTTGGGCTAATAAGAAACAGCCTAACAACCACCCAAAATACCCTAGCAACACCCTAGCAACTTAATAGCAAAATATTATAGTGTCTTATATCATGGAGTGGTGGGCTCTATAGTAACCACCTAGCAACCGTTTTCTTTGGAAAGTGTAAAAAATGTTGTTTTGTAGTTTGAACAAATTGTTTTATAAATAAAAAAACAGCATATTTGAAAAATAATTTATTATTTTTAATTTATGTTAATTATCTCATAGGTAATATGTGGCTTCTTCATTATTATATTAGGTGACATTAATTAAATTCAAGACATGAACATGATGTTACTTGCTACTGAAAGGATTATTTATTGGCTTTCCCGAAGAGAGAAGTGTGTCGTACTTTATAAATCACAGCATGCTTAGGTTTGCAGGGTTCAGAAGTCAGAACAGTGTAAATAGAGAAGTTTAGAATTAAATGAGAGTAAGAATGAATGAATGAATGAATGTTGTTGGCCAATTTTTATAAATACAGAATAAATCAGAGAAGGCGTGATCTCTCCAGTGCAGCTTCAAAGGGATCAAAGTTCCTGTTAGAAAGGACTGAGGCAGTAAAGCAGCTTAAACACATTTTTAGGAAATATATTTAGAAAGGTTCTTAAAACATTCAATGATTAAAGCTGCCAATGGAGGGAGTTTATCCCTATTAGTGCCTTAATCTTTATCACTTTAATGTTAGCCAGTTCAATCAATCAATATTTATCCATCAATATTTTTCATCCATCATCCATCATCCATTTTCCACCCATCCATCCATCCAGCCATATGTTTCCATCCATCCATATTTTTCCATCCATCCATCCAGCCATATTTTTCCATCATCCATATTTTTCCATCCATCCATCCATCCATCCATCCATCCATCCATCCATCCATCCATCCATCCATCCATCCACCATCCATCCATCCATCCATCCAGCCATATTTTTCCATCATCCATATTTTTCCATCCATCCATCCATCCATCCATCCATCCATCCATCCATCCATCCATCCATCCATCCATCCATCCACCATCCATCCATCCATCCATCCAGCAATATTTTTCCATCCATCCATCCATCCATCCATCCATCCAGCCAGCCATATTTTTCCATCCATCCATCCAGCCATATTTTTCCATCCATCCATCCATCCAGCCGTCCAGCAAAATTTTTCCATCCATCCATCCATCCATCCATCTTTTTCCAACCATCCATATTTTCCATCCATCCATCCATATTTTTCCATCCATCCAGTCGTCCAGCAAAATTTTTCCATCCATCCATCCATCCATCCATCCATCCATCCATCCATCCATCCATCCATCCATCCATCCATCCATCCATCCATCAATCCATCCATCTTTTTCCAACCATCCATATTTTCCATCCATCCATCCATCCATCCATCCATCCATCCATCCATCCATCCATCCATCCAGCCATATTTTTCCATCCATTCACATATTTCTATCCATCCAGAAATATTTTTCCACCCATCTATCCATCCAGCCATACTTTCCCATCCATCCATCCATCCATATTTTCCATCCATCCACCCATTCATATTTCTCCATCAATCCATCCATCCAGCCATATTTTTCCATCCAACCATATATTTCTATCCATCCATCCAGCAATATTTTTCCACCATCCATCCATCCATCCATCCATCCATATTTTTCTATCCATCCATCCATCCATATTTTCCATCCATCCAGCCAGCCATATTTTTCCATCCATCCATCCATCCATCCATCCATCCATCCATCCATCCATCCATCCATCCATCCATCCATCCATCCATCCATCCATACCATCCATCTAGCAATATTTTTCTATCTATCCATCCATCCATATTTTCCATCCATCCAACCATTCAGCAAAATTTTTCCATCCATCCATATTTTTCCATCCATCCAGTCATTCAGCAAAATTTTTCCATCCATCCATCCATCCATCCATCCATCCATCCATCCATCCATCCATCCATCCATCCATCCATCCATCCATCCATATTTTTCCATCAATCCATCCAGCCATCCAGCAAAATTTTTCCATCCATCCATCCATCTATCCTTCCATATTTTAGAAAGGCTGCCTCACCTACAACAAAGGCCACAAACAATGACTAAATTGATATTTGATTGGTTAAAGTAATCGTGAAACAGAAGTTGCTCTAGTCTTTTCTTTCCTATTGTGACGTATATCCGAGTGAAAAGCTTCTGGAACGAGAACAAATGTAGGGCGGAGCTTGATTTTGTACATGTGGAATTGATTGGATGGTTGTAGTTTGCTATTGGTGGATTTCATTTGAGTGACAGGTTGCCCCGCCCTCGCGCCAGTAAACACGGCATCAGTGAAGAGAAGTCGCTGCAAGTTATTTTGATTACTGATGAATTGATGAATACATCATTAATAATAAATACTGCAATATTCCACAAAAACAAAAACAAGAATTGTGCATTTTGATTTCATGGTGACTTAACATTATGTCCCCCTGATAATAATTATTCATCCATCCAGCCATACTTTCCCATCCATCCATCCATCCATATTTTCCATCCACCCATCCATCCATCCATATTTCTCCATCAATCCATTCATCCACATATTTCTATCCATTCATCCAGCAATATTTTTCCACCCATCCATCCATCCATCCATCCATCCATCCATCCATCCATCCATCCATCCATCCATCCATCCATCCATCCATCCATCATCCATATTTTCCATCCATCCATCCATCCATCCATCCATCCATCCATCCATCCATCCATCCATCCATATTTCTCCATCAATCCATCCATCCAGCAATATTTTTTCCACCCATCCATCCATCCATCCATCCATCCATCCATCCATCCATCCATCCATCCATATTTTCCACCCATCCACCCATCCATCCATCCATCCATCCATCCATCCATCCATATTTCTCCATCCATCCATCCATCCACCCATCCATCCATCCATCCATCCATCCATCCATCCATCCATCCATCCATATTTCTCCATCAATCCATCCATCCAGCCATATTTTTCCATCCATCCACATATTTCTATCCATCCATCCAGCAATATTTTTCCACCCATCCATCCATCCATCCATCCATCCATCCATCCATCCATCCATCCATCATCCATATTTTCCATCCATCCATCCATCCATCCATCCATCCATCCATATTTCTCCATCAATCCATCCATCCAGCCATATTTTTCCAACCATCCACATATTTCTATCCATCCATCCAGCAATATTTTTCCACCCATCCATCCATCATCCATATTTTCCATCCATCCACCCAGCCATCCATCCATCATCCATATTTCTCCATCAATCCATCCATTCAGCCATATTTTTCCATCCATCCACATATTTCTATCCATCCATCCATCCAGCAATATTTTTCCACCCATCCATCCATCCACCCATCCATCCATCCATCCATCCATCCATCCATCCATCCATCCATCCATCCATCATCCATATTTTCCATCTATCCACCCATCCATCCACATTTCTCCATCAATCCATCCATCCAGCCATATTTTTCCAACCATCCACATATTTCTATCCATCCATCCAGCAATATTTTTCCACCCATCCATCCATATTATTCTATCCATCCATCCAGCCATATTATTCTATCCATCCATCCAGCCATATTTTTCCATCCATCCAGCCAACCATATTTTTCCATCAATCCATCCATCCATATTTTTCTATCCATTCATCCATCCATCCATCCAGCCATACTTTCCCATATTTTATAAAAAAATATTCCATAAAAAAAAACAAGAATTGTGCATTTTGATTTCATGGTGACTAAACATTATGTGCCCCTGATAATAACAATCGTGTGAGGCTGATGCACATGGTGGCCTCAGGATAGAGATTACGGTCAGTATGTTGCATAAACACATGAAAGGCACCGGCGTTCTCGGCTGCGGTCAGTGTGAGTGTTGCTTCCAGAGATTATGATGGAGCTCCTGCCCGTGTCCAGATAAGCCTTAAATACCATCAATCAAAACCTACTTTAAACCATATTTTGGCTGTCGCTCAGGCAGCATCGATCGCACTCACACTCCAGAGCCTTCCTTCCCGTGGCCGCTCTCAGAGGCCGGTGTTTGATACGAGATGGGACTTGACAGGCCTCTCTTTCACTCACGTTCTTTCGCTCAGAAGCATTGATTAGCCAAGCTCGCTGGCATGCTCGGTGTCAATCTCGCACTCTCACGGCATGGAAATCTGACAGGCGCTGTTGCCGATCTGAAGAGGTCGTGGAGAACCAGGGTTTGCTCTTGAGAGGAAATGAGGGTGAAAGTAATTCTTCACGGGCTGAAAGACGTACAGCCTCTTCATTCTAGGAACACCTTTCTCCACTAAACACTTGTTTCCCCCTCAATAATGAACTCTGGGGTTGGGGAAAATACTGACCAAGCTACTCATCATTTAGAAACTCGGAAATAGTTGAACAAGTGCAGTTTTCTTTTCTCACATTGCCTATTAAAACAAAGGAAGATGAGATGCCTAAAATACTGAAATACACTGAACTACAGTCAAGCTGCCCTTTTAAAAAGTAGTTATCACTGCCAATGATTATTATATTATAATGATTATTGATTTTATACAACAGTTACAGACTGAGCACTGATATAACTCCATCAGCACTGGGATCACACCATTTTTATCACTACGCTTGTCTGTGTTTGTTTCAGACAGACTACAATCTAAAAAATGCTGGGTTAAAAACAACTCAAGTTGGGTTGAAAATGGACTAACCCAGCAATTGGGTTGTTTTAACCCAGTGAATTGGTCATTTTGGGTTAATGGTTTATATCGTTGGGCTAAAACAACCCAATCGCTGGGTTAAAACAACCCAATCGCTGGGCTAAAACAACCCAATCGCTGGGTTAAAACAACTCAATCGCTGGGTTAAAACAACCCAATCGCTGGGCTAAAACAACCCAATCGCTGGGTTAAAACAACCCAATCGCTGGGTTAAAACAACCCAAACGCTGGGCTAAAACAACCCAATCGCTGGGTTAAAACAACCCAATCGCTGGCTTAAAACAACCCAATCGCTGGGCTAAAACAACCCCTGGGCTAAAACAACCCAATCGCTGGGCTAAAACAACCCACTCGCTGGGTTAAAACAACCCAATCGCTGGGCTAAAACAATCCAATCGCTGGGTTAAAACAACCCAATCGCTGGGCTAAAACAACCCAATCGCTTGGCTAAAACAACCCCTGGGCTAAAACAACGCAATCGCTGGGCTAAAACAACCCACTCGCTGGGTTATAACAACCCAATCACTGGGCTAAAACAATCCAATCGCTGGGTTAAAACAACCCAATCGCTGGGCTAAAACAACCCCTGGGCGAAAACAACCCAATCGCTGGGCTAAAACAACCCAATCGCTGGGTTAGTCCATTTTCAACCCAACATGGGTTGTTTTTAACCCAGCATTTTTTAGAGTGTATCATTTAAGCCCATCGGCAACTATAGTTGCCGCAGTGTATAGTTGTAGTTTTCCTTCTGTAGGTATTTTTCTAGATATTATCCACGTTTGATGTCTCAATGACATGCAAGCAAACAACCAAATAAAGAATTTCAAGAAGAAAAAAAGGTATTAACTTCCTTCCAGTCCCATGAGACTTCCAACTTCCTACCCCCACTTCCAGGAAGCATAGCGAAGGCACACCCTCCCAAAGAAAGGTTATTTTCATGTTACTAATAAGTATTTTTTTGTTGACATATAAGAAAAACAAAAACCTGGGGAAAATAAATGCTCACACTATTAACATGACTATATGCATGAAACCATTCAGAAAAATTTGGGCATAAATGGGCTAATGGTGGGGATTTTCAATGACTCTCTTTGTTACAAAGTGACTGTCTTTATGAGTGAGTCAATGAATCATTCATTCAATCGATTCGTTCAAAACACAGATTCAAGTGAGCCGCACAAGTCCTGAAAAATGAAGCCAAAACGTTTCGTTCCCCCCCCACCGGTGGCTGGTCCCAGTATAGGTCATAAACCCCGCCCTCTCCATGTAATCAAATGGGACGTGAGACAAACTAAACCCAAAGCTGGAATTTCCATCATACCTAGTTTGGAGGGATGTACGCAGGTCTGTGTTATTGTTGCGCCGTCGCAGTCGCAGTCTAGAGTCCGTGTGGAGCCGCAGCACCCGGTAATAAATCATCTGTCAGCGGATGACAGTTCTAAACGAGCGCTCTCATTGGACGAGACAAGTACATCACTTTGCGTGTTAGTTACTTGAGGCTCTGCCACGCCATCTGCGCACATTAAATTCAGCAGAAGCTGATGTGTGTGTATGTTTGTGAGAAAGACTGTGAATGTATGCCATTACGAGAGAAATGAATAGCTCGTTATCTATGGCTGATAAATTTCTGACTGCTCATTGTTACAGCGTTCTTCTTCTCTGCTGCTCTTTTTACAGTTTCCCTAACAACTAGCATGTCGGCTGCTTTCAGGATAGAAGTTTCTTAAAAATAGTATGTGGAAAACTGTGCTTTAAACAAGTCACAGAAATGTGCACACACACATTTTCGCATGTCCTCTTTATTCTGTATTTTTATATTTAAATCATATGAATAAATGAAATGCAGTATAACAAGATGACCATCCTTCACTTTAAAAAAACTACATAATTTTGCTTACATTAATGGCATTACAGTAATGATAATTTTGGGCTTATTGTCATGAAAATATTGTCACATTGCATCTTACTGGTTCTATTATGCAAAATGTATTTTTGAAATAGGAACCAGACATGTTTTTTTTTTGACAGATTAAAGACACATGGCATTTAATGCATAGCCTATATGCACAGTACGACATTGTCTGTGTTTTTTTTTTCTCCGTCAATCCTGAAGACTCTTCAGAATCACATTTAGTCTGTCTGTGGGAGATGGATTCATATTTTTATGCTTGGACAGGTTTTTCATTTCAAGTGGAGGTTGAAGGTGAGAGCAGCAGGTTTGGGCCTGTGTCACACTTTCCCATGCACAGATTTTCTCAGAGTACGGGTGGTTGCCAGGGTGTTGCTATCCAGTTCTAAGTTCTGGATAATGCATGACTGTGGCTGGGTGTTACCGAGGCCAACATTCAAGTCTATTATAATCTGATCTCAGAGTCTATAGAGTTTTTTATTTATTTTGTTACCTGCTTTATCTTCCAACAGATCAGTCTAAATCTTGCAGAGACCGAAAGAGAAATATCTTTGAACCTGCCATTTAATTCAAAAAATTGAAAAAAAAAAAAAAAAAATGCATAAAATTATCCCATGACGGGAACCCTTAAAAGGTACTATACACTCACCTAAAGGATTATTAGGAACACCTGTTCAATTTCTCATTAATGCAATTATCTAATCAACCAATCACATGCTTCAATGCATTTAGGGGTGTGGTCCTGGTCAAGACAATCTCCTGAACTCCAAACTGAATGTCAAAATGGGAAAGAAAGGTGATTTAAGCAATTTTGAGCATGGTTGTTGGTGCCAGACGGACCGGTCTGAGTATTTCACAATCTGCTCAGTTACTGGGATTTTCACGCACAACCATTTCTAGGGTTTACAAAGAATGGCGTGAAAAGGGAAAAACATCCAGTATGCGGCAGTCCTGTGGGCGAAAATGCCAAAATTGGACAGTTGAAGACTGGAAAAATGTTGCCTGGTCTGATGAGTCTGGATTTCTGTTGAGACGTTCAGATGGTAGAGTCAGAATTTGGCGTAAACAGAATGAGAACATGGATCCATCATGCCTTGTTACCACTGTGCAGGCTGGTGGTGGTGGTGTAATGGTGTGGGGGATGTTTTCTTGGCACACTTTAGGCCCCTTAGTGCCAATTGGGCATGGTTTAAATGCCACGGCCTACCTGAGCATTGTTTCTGACCATGTCCATCCCTTTATGACCACCATGTCCCCATCCTCTGATGGCTACTTCCAGCAGGATAATGCACCGTCACAAAGCTCCAATCATTTCAAATTGGTTTCTTGAACATGACAATGAGTTCACTGAACTAAAATGGCCGCCACAGTCACCAGATCTCAACCCAATAGAGCATCTTTGGGATGTGGTGGAACGGGAGCTTCGTGCCCTGCATGTGCATCCCACAAATCTCCATCAACTGCAAGATGCTCTCCTATCAATATGGGCCAACATTTCTAAAGAATGCTTTCAGCACCTTGTTGAATCAATGCCACGTAGAATTAAGGCAGTTCTGAAGGCGAAAGGGGGTCAAACACAGTATTAGTGTGTGTTCCTAATAATCCTTTAGGTGAGTCTATATGAATCTATATAGTACTTTTTTTCTATGAGTGTATGTTTTTAGTCTCGCAGCAGCCAGTTACTGCGCACAATTATATGGTTAATTGATTTTCATATAAAATACATTTATTTAGTTTGTGCTTTGGCTCTGCGTGACTGTGTGGATGAATATGGTTCTTTCTCATGACTAAAAAAGATAAACAAATTATCCTATTGCTCATAAAAAATGCACTACTATAGGCTTAAGAGATAGATGGAAAGGACCTCAAGCTGACTAGCTGAAGACGGGACTGTAGTTTACCCATTAATAGACACGGTACTTCCTTGAAAATAAATTCCTGCACAACAACCATAATAAAAACACCATCTCTGAGTCGCTTTTACAACATTTCAAATCCCTCGGTTCTCACCATCTCTGAAAAGCCAAGCTGATGATTCTTGTTTTATTACAAGCTCTGTTACATGCTCTGTTATTATGAGCTCTGTATAACTAACCTGTGCCAATAATGCACCGCTGCCAGTAACTTACCTCTGCCACTAACTAACCTCTGCCACTAACTAACCTCTGCCAGTAACTAACCTCTGCCAGTAACGAACCTCTGCCAGTAACGAACCTCTGCCACTCACTAACCTATGCTACTAACTTACCTCTGCCACTAACTAACCTCTGCCAGTAACTAACTGCTGCCAATAACGAACCTCTGCCACTAACTAATCTCTGCCACTAACTAACCTCTGCCACAAACTAACCTCTACCACTCACTAACCTCTACCACTAACTAACCTCTGCCACTCACTAACCTCTAATACTAACTAACCTCTGCCACTAACTAACCACTGCCACTAACTAACGTTTGCTACTAACTAAGCTCTGCCACAAACTAACCACTGACACTAACTAACCTCTGCTACTAACTTACCTCTGCTACTAACTAACCTCTGCTACTAACTAACCTCTGCCACTAACTAACCACTGACACTAACTAACCTCTGCTGCTAACTTACCTCTGCTACTAACTAACCTCTGCCACTAACTAACCTCTGCCACTAACTAACCTCTGCCACTCACTAACCTCTAATACTAACTAACCACTGCCACTAACTAACCTTTGCTACTAACTAACCTCTGCCACTAACTAACCACTGACACTAACTAACCTCTGCTACTAACTTACCTCTGCTACTAACTAACCTCTGCCACTAACTAACCACTGACACTAACTAACCTCTGCTACTAACTAACCTCAGCCACCAACTAACCTCTGCCACTAACTAACCACTGACACTAGCTAACCTCTGCTACTAACTTACCTCTGCTACTTACTAACCTCTGCTACTAACTAACCTCTGCCACTAACTAACCACTGACACTAACTAACCTCTGCTGCTAACTTACCTCTGCTACTAACTAACCTCTGCCACTAACTAACCTCTGCCACTAACTAACCTCTGCCACTCACTAACCTCTGCCACTAACTAACCTCTGCCACTCACTGACCTCTGCTACTAACTAACCTCTGCCACTCACTAACCTCTGCCACTAACTAACCTCTGCCACTAACTAACCACTGCCACTCCAACACCGGAAATGCGTCAAAGCAGCACTTATTATAGTCAGTGAATCAGGGTAAGACAAAAACAAGTTTTGGAAGAAGGCTTGAAGATGTATTGACTTTTTTGGACCCAAAAATGGCATTTAAATAATAAATGTATAAAACAGTATTGTTTACCCAATAAAGTAGCATTTTATCATTTATTATTTAGCACTGTTTTTACCCTGCAGTATGTGACCCGTTTTTGGAGCAGAAGAAAGAAGAGTAGAGGGGTCATATAAAAGTAAGAGACTGAATTTCAGACTCTAGATGGATGTGGATCCTGCTTCTGTTCTTCACTGTTGTGACCTTGTACACTCAACTCTAGTACGTCTGTTTTTCTGTCCATTTATGAATCTGCTCTCAGAATTGAGTTTGGAAAATTACAACAACAACAAAATCAGAATTCTTTCAGTGTTCTTGTATCAGATGTTCACAAAAAGCCATGAAAGAAGGTTTTCTCTTCCTCTCCAGAAGATCTGTTTCCATTACACTGCTATATTAAGTGAACATGACACTCCAACAGCTCAAGGTTATGACTTTGAAAGATCCGTAACTGAATTCATAAAGACCTGCATGTGCTTTTGATAGAATTATCAAACTATGTAGAAAAACCCCCTTCGTCCTTTCAAATCTTGATTATAGTTATAAGATTCTTCCTTTACAGAAGCATATGCGTCTATCCACCCATAAGCTATTCGATATTTAATATAAGGGATGCACCGAATCTAGGATTCGGTTTCGGACGAATATTGGGCTTTTTGACGGGGATCGATTTCAGGGTCTAAAGCAGTGTTAATTTTGACAGCAAATTTTGATTTAGTTTAAGTCGTAGTCTTTTGACTAAAATGCCATTTAGTTTTAGTCATATTTTAGTCTCCTGAATTGTTTTTAGTTTTAGTCTAGTTTTAGTCGACTAAATATCATAAGATTTTAGTCTAATCTACAGTAGATTTAGTCGACTATAATCTAATGAGTTTATTTAAATTGTAATAAATTAAGCATTTAAGCGTTACATAACCGAATGTCACTTGAACTGATATTTTGACATAATTTTGTTTAAAAATACACGAAAGAGCTCAATTCACTTTTTTGTTTGTTTTTTAAAAACATCTATATAGTTTTTATAACTTTGTATTTCTGTTTTAGTTAGTAGGCCATATCAGGTTAAGCTAAAGCTTCAAATTAGTTTGTTTATTTATTTTTTAAATTTCAGTTAAGATTTTTTTAATGGTTTTAGTGAACTATTATAACCCTGATACTTTATTGAAAATGTGTCAAATACTGGTCTTTCTTCCTGACTATGAATTAAATGGGAACGAAATTAAATGCAGTTTATTGTGTAACCAAAAACGAATAAATAATGCGTGACTTTTAATTATAAACAAGCAGGACTCTTATTTTGAAATGTCTGCGCCTTATATTGAAGTTGCAGGAGCGCATTCAAGATAAAATATGCATTGTTACAACCATCTTAAACATATTTCTATATAAACATGGTAAAGTAAACATTGTCATTTTTCATCAGCATTAGTTCATAAACAATTGCCTGGCATAAATGTGTGTATCATTGATTGTGAGCCGCTCTGGAGCGCTGGATTGGGGATGAGTTTGTAGATCAGCAGGTTCAGATCAAATGTGCCCATCTGTTACACAGATCATCAGTTCTGACTGGATCTCTTCCCTAATCGACCCTCCCTAACATTTTCGTCTCGTTTTTATTCGTTGACGAAAATGACAGTTGATTTTCGTCATAGTTTTTGTCATCAAACACTAGTTTTTATTTAGTTATCGTCTCGTTTTCGTCAGTGAAAAAAGGTCGTTGACGAAAATTATTCGTCAACGAAATTAACACTGGTGTAAATGAAGTTCTCTGTAAATATTTTCCCCTCCAAAAGTCCCTGCTCGCGAGGTAGTACTTTTTTCACATTTCAGGAACTTTCGGGGGTGGGACTTGGGCGCCGAACATGCTGATTGGTTGAGCTCACGCAGCATTTTATTTCAACCGGCATTTTTAAAAGTCTTTTGCGAGGTTCGTTCTGCGTTCATTAAATATCAGTCTTGCTCTTTCTGTCCGATGGCGCGCGTTCGTCTGAGCAATCGCACGGTCAATGTCTGTAATAGCTGATAATAACATACGTTGTCTTATTTTAAATCTAGCTTTCAGAATACGCTTTAGTATCAGTGCTTGTCTCTTTTCCGCCGTTTTGTTAATGACCTCTTTAGTAAACCAATACATAACTAGCAAAAGCAGCACTGCTTGCATCTCCTCCATACGTGTTATTGTTGCAGACAATATCGCACAAAAATGATTGTTGTCCTGGTCACTGACTGGGAGGAGCAGTCGCGCGCAGTCCCGCGTCTCTGGACTAATTTGCCTAATCTTCACGGTTCTTTAGACCGCAGTGGAAATGCAGACAGTAGCAGGTCTGGGAGAAAAAAAAATCCTGTAAAAAAAGTTTCGGTGGAAATGGCGCAAGTGTTTACCTCGCGAGCAGGGAATTTCGGAGGGGGAAATATTTACACGGAACTTCATTTTAGACCCTGGTTTCTGCGGTCGAAACACACCAAAGCCCTGTTTACACCAAAATTACCCGGAACAATTTGTACCAGGAACTTTTTTTCCCCAGATCTGCTACTGTCTGCGTTTCCACTGCGGTCTAAAGTACCGTGAAGATTAGGCAAATTAGTCCAGAGACGTGGGACTGTGTGCGGCGGCTCCTCCCAGTCAGCGACCAGGACAATAATAATTTACTGTCTGCAACAATAACACGTATGGAGGAGATGCAAGCAGTGCTGCTTTTGCTAGTTATGTATTGGTTTACTAAAGAGGTCATTAACAAAATGGCGGAAAAGAGACGAGCACTGATACTAAAGCGTATTCTGAAAGCTCGTAAAGCTAGATTTAAAATAAGACAACATATGTTATTTTCAGCTATTACAGACATTGATCGTGACATGGCTGAGACGAACGCGCGACATAGGACAGAAAGAGCAAGACTGATATTTACTGAACGCAGAACGAACCTCGCAAGACTTTTAAAAATGCCAATTGAAAAAAAATGCTGCGTGAGCTCAACCAATCAGCATGTTCGGCGCCCAAGTCCCACCCCCGAAAGTTCCTGAACTTTGAAAAAAGTACTACCTCGCGAGCAGGGTCGTTCGGAGGGGGAAATATTTACCGGGAACTTCATTTAGAACAGTGTTAATTTCGTTGACGAATAATTTTCGTCATAATATTCGTCAACAACCTTTTTTCACTGACGAAAACGAGACGATAACTAAATAAAAACTAGTGTTTGATGACAAAAACTATTACGAAAGTTTTTGAGGGAATGAGGGAATCGGCAAAGGAAGGACAGACATCCTGACATAATGTTGCCAATGAAAAATACACTGGCTGTGGACGTTGTTTACTTCATTAAAGGTCCCATGGCATGAAATTTTCATTTTATGAGGTTTTTCAACATTAATATGAGTTCCCCTAGCCTGAATATTGTCCCCAAGTGGATAGAAATGTTGATCGGTGTAAACCCGAGTTCTGGCTGTATTTCTCTGCCTTTGAGAAAATGACAGGCCAGACGAGCCAATCCTGAAGTCTCCTGGTTTGACGTCCAAGCAGGAACGGTTTCCTCATTTTCCTCCGCCCAGAGAATCTGGCACGCCCATGCAAACGCTCGAGAGATCATGGCTTGTGAACGAGTGAACGCTGGCAGTTTCTCAGTGTTTGGATGTACAAATGAAAACAGAAGTCTTTTTTCAGTTCCTTCTGATCTGTGATCAATGATTTCTTATGTGTAGCTAATTATTTATTATTCTTGCACACACTGCGGCTTCTCTCTCTCCCGACAGAACGGTGTTTTCGTGTTTTCTATCTTGTGAGTCAATGTTTTTGTACGTCCTCGTCGCGTCTATCGGTTCTACAATGTGCTCACAGTCGGGAGTTTCTGCTCAACATGCAGAGTCACATCTTTAGAGATAAACCTTACACACGCCGAGGCTCGGCCTTCAACATCCCCGACCCCCAGTACTGCATCTGGCCCACAGCGGAGGCACCAAACGCGGCGCGAGATTAAGCAGAAGGGGGGTAAGCGTGAGGGTATCTGGGCTAGGCTAGCCAGCTATTCCCACAATAAACTGGATTACATTCGATTACTGCTGTTGTCTTTGTTTGCGCTGTGTACTCAATGCGCGTCACTGACGCTTTCCATATGATAGGAACATCTAAAAATAATGGTATTATCAACACTTACTCATAACTCGTTCATCTCGACAGCTGTAATGGTACTTTGCATGTGTTACAAAGTTGGTAATAATGATGAAGACGGACTCGGTGTGACTGGGACTCGTGTTTATTCAGAACTCTCAGATACAAACACAATAAACTCGCGCTGACTGACAGCGCTCTCATAACTCAGTAATTACTATAAATAACTTTGTTAGCAATCGCTGAGCTCCGTCTCTGGTCCGTGATGTCCGGTTCGCGAGCGATCTTTCTTTTGAACCGGTTCTTTTTAGTGAACCGAATCAGTTCACCAAATCGGACTGAATCGTTCTAAACGGTTCGCGTCTCCAGTCAGTGCTGATCCATAATTTACTAAAGTTACTAACTTTCTGACATGAGTGACAGCCCCTCCGACTAGAAATAGACTAATAACCTGAAGTATATGCTGTAACTAAAACAGTTCACTGAACTGAGACTGACAGAATTGATGTGAAGTGAACTCCGGTCCATCCGTCTCTCTGGCAGCAGCTCGTGCCTCGTAGACCTCGTTAAACCACGCCCCCTCCGCTTATATCAAATGCAAAGATGTCAGCCAATCACAACAGTGGGCGTTTTTACTGAAGTCTCACAGCAGACACGCCTCTTGTAACAGGGCATTCAGCCACAGGGCAAACAACAGTATAGAAAAAATGCCTTTTATTTCTAAATTATGATATTTTATGATGTAAAAATCATACTAACAATATAAGTACACCTCAGGAAACATTATAAAATAATAGAAAAATGCCATGCCATGGGACCTTTAATGTGTTTACTGTGATAATGGACGGAGGATGGGAGTAGGATTCGGTAGAATCTTAACCAGTGGATTCTGTATCCGGCCCAACCCTCAAAAATCTGGAATCAGTGCATCACTATTTAATATAATATAATATTAGATTAGATTAGATTAGATTCAACTTTATTGTCATTACACAAGTACAAGTACAAGGCAACGAAATGCAGTTTAGGTCTAACCAGAAGTGCAATAGCAGCAAGTGCAGGATGTACAATGGATGCGTAAGTGCAGGACATGGATATGTACTGAATATATATAAATATGTATAAATAGAGAGTTGTCTTACTATAAACAGAACTGAATTTACAGGTGAATATGTACAGTGAATAAATATACAGATGGCTATTACTATAAACAGAATTTACAGGTGAATATGTACTATGAATATAATATACAGATGGCTATTACTATAAACAGAATTTTACAGATAGAGGTATACAATAATATGTTAGGCTAATATGAGGAATATAGCAGTGGATTAAGGTAGTGCAATAAATTATGGACAGAGCTATCCGGAAAAAAAAAAAGTGTAAAGTGCAGTGGAAAGTGGTTGTATATTACAGTTAGAAGTACGGTGCAAAATGCAAATGTAAACATTGGTACTATAAATACAGTCGGCAGTGCAAATGAGCATAATCCAGTTAAGATATGGCAGTGCAAGATGCATATGTAAACAGTTGTTACTGTGATAAACAGTCGGTAGTGCAAATAACAAAGTGAAGGCAGATGTGAGGTAGGAGAGTTAGCAGTTTATGAGGGAAGTGGATCAACGGGGGTTTGAGTTCAATAAAGAGACAGCTCTGGGGAAAAAACTGTTCTTAAGTCTGCTGGTCCTGGTCCGGAGGATCCTGAAACGCCTGCCGGAGGGCAGGAGAGAAAACAGTCTGTGGGCTGGGTGAGAGGAGTCCTTGAGGATGCTGCGAGCTCGATGCAGGCAGCGTTTCCTCTGGATGTGCTCGATGGCAGGCAGTGGAGTCCCTGTGATGCGCTGGGCAGTTTTCACCACCCGCTGCAGTGCCTTGCGCTCCGCAACAGAGCAGCTCCCATACCATACTGCCACACAGTTGGTCAGGATGCTTTCTATTGCGCAGCGATAGAAGTTCACCAGGATAGCCGAGGAGAGCTGATTCTTCCTCAGTGTCCTCAGGAAGAAGAGGCGCTGGTGAGCCTTCTTGACCAGGCTGGAGGTGTTGGTCGTCCACGACATGTCCGCCGAGATGTGGATCCCCAGGAACTTGAAACTGGAGACACGCTCAACAGCCATTCCATTGATGTGGATGGTGTCGTGTGTGCCTCTTGACTCTTTCCTGAAGTCCACGATGAGCTCCTTCGTTTTGGTGGTGTTGAGGAGCAGGTTATTATCAGCGCACCATGTGGCCAGGTGCTGGATCTCTTCCCTGTAGGCAGTCTCATCGTTGTTGCTGATGAGACCAATCACCGTAGTGTCGTCCGCAAACTTGACGATGGAATTAGATCCATACACAGGCTTGCAGTCGGAGGTAAAGAGGGAGTAGAGAAACGGACTTAGCACACAGCCCTGTGGTACGCCAGTGTTGAGTGTGATGGACGTGGAGCAGGTGGATCCTGATCGAACATTCTGGGGTCTGTCAGTTAGGAAGTCCAAAATCCAGTTACACATTGAAGTGTTGATGCCCAGGTCTCCAAGTTTGGCAATTAACTTGGATGGGATGACAGTGTTGAATGCTGAGCTGAAGTCAACAAACAGCATACGTGCGTAAGTGTTTTTATTGTCCAGGTGAGTGAGCACAGAGTGGAGTGCCATGGAAACGGCATCCTCTGTGCTCCTATTGCTACGATAGGCAAACTGGTGTGAGTCCAATGTGGATGGTAGAGAGTCTTTTAGGTGCTCCAGGACCAGCCGCTCAAAGCACTTCATAACGATGGGTGTGAGTGCTACGGGGCGGTAGTCATTAGGGCACCTCGGGCTAGAGCTTTTCGGCACTGGCACAATGGAAGTGCGTTTAAAGCATGTCGGTACAGCTGCTTGGGCAAGAGACAGGTTGAAAATGTCTGTAAAAACCCCAGCGAGCTGCTCCGCACATGCCCTGAGCACACGTCCAGGGATGTTGTCTGGTCCAGCAGCCTTGTGCGGGCTGATCCGGCTCAGTGACTTGCAGACATCTGTGGAGGAGAGTGTGATTGGTGGGTGGTCAGCTGAGGGTTTGAGCTTGGTGGCAGTTTCTCTGTTGTCTCTTTCAAAACGAGCATAAAAGTAATTTAGCTCGTTCAGGAAGTTGACATCAGTGGCTGCGGGGGTGGAGTGGGGGGGTTTGTAGTCACTGATGGCCTGAATGCCCTGCCACATGCGTCGAGGGTCAGAGTTGGAAAAGTGACCCTCTATCTTTAGCTTGTAGCAGTGCTTGGCCTTTTTGATGCCCCTCTTCAGGTTTGCTCTGGATGTACTGTAGGCTTGTGCATCTCCTGATCTGAAGGCAGTATTGCGTGACTTCAGCAGGAGTCGAACTTCCCTGTTCATCCAAGGCTTCTGATTAGGGTATGTGGTGATCTGTTTCTGGGTTGTAACACTGTCGATGGTGGTATTGATATGATCCAATACAGAGGAAGTGAATGAGTCAATGTCCGTGTGAGCGCCACTGGTGGCTTGAGAAGCAAACATACTCCAGTCTGTGTTTAGAAACCTTTCCTGGAGTGTGGAATCTGCCCCCGCAGGCCACACCTTGATGGTTTTCACTGATGGTTTCACACGGTTGATGAGGGGTGAATATTTGGGTGATAGAAACAAAGAGAGGTGATCTGACTGTCCCAGGTGGGGGAGGGGTGTTGCAACGTAAGCACCAGCCATGTTTGTGTAAACATGGTCTAAGGTTTTGTTTCCTCTGGTGTGGCAGGAAACATGCTGGTGAAACTTGGGTAGCACTGACTTTAGGTTTGAATGATTAAAGTCACCTGCAACAATAAACGCAGCTTCCGGGTGATCAGTCTGTTGTTTACTGATGGCTGCGTGAAGTTCTTTCATAGCAAGCTTGGCATCAGCATCCGGAGGAATATAGGCTGCAGTGATAATGGTGGAAGTGAACTCCCGCGGTAGATAAAACGGTCTACATTTAACCATGAGAAACTCCAGGTTAGCTGAACAATATATTAATATAATATAATATAATAATATCCCCTTTTTAACAAACAATAATGATGACCTTCTTAACACAGAAACATCATAATATATGTAACACTTCATAAAGTACATGTTTTTTTCTTCTTCTGATGCATTAAGTGAACAATGATTATTCTGAAAGACTTAAAAATGTTGAAAAGACAATGAAGAAATGAAAAGAACTCCATCAATTAGGATTAGAATAACTGTTGCCAAACACATAACATGCTATAACAATGCAATCCAATCATTGACTCTTAAGCATTTGTCTATTTAAAAAAAAAAATTGGCCACTCCCCTTTTTGAGAATAGTCATGAAAATGCCCTATCCAAACTTAAAGGGCTGTAATTCAAAAATGCTTTGGAATATAGACCCAAGTTTGGTCTTGTTTTAAAGAAGAAACTCAGCAGATTATTGCATAGCATTATTATAAAGCATTTCAAAATATGAAAGTATGAAAAAGATATGGAAGTTTAAATTTACTGTAAATAAAAAATACTGTACTAAATATTTTTTATACATAAAATATATATTTTACAAAAAAATGTTACTCTAAAATGACTATAAAATCAAAGCCATATGTCTAAGCAAGTTGTGTTCCAAATTTGAAGTTGATATCACAAAAATTTAAGTCCCGATGAGATTTTGTTTAGGCGCTGTTCCAAAAATAGCCACCGGGTGTCATCCACAATCCATTGAATGTTTTTTTGCTGCATTTTCCTGTACATTTCTGTCCAAATGTTATTTCCATCATAAAACAGTCCCCAAATATGGAACCTTGAGACTCAGACCTTTCCGACGATATGTGTTTTGTCAAGATTAGAAAAGATTTTGAGTATTAAGTAGTTAAAATACATTTTGTAATACGAAACATGACAACGCCCACTAGGGGGAGGAGCCCGCTAGAAGAATTTAGAGTACCGTTTCCATGGTAACACAATGTCCGATTTCAAAACAATGTTCACAGGATGAATTTTGAGTTCGTAAGCTTTCAAATGATACCTAATTTATGATAATTATTAAAATATATGATACGAAAAAAGGTGATTAAAAAAAAAGAGCGCCAGGCGTCCCATCAGTGGGACGGTGACAAACGTTTTTCTTACATTGTCCGCCATCTTTTGACTGAGCTCGTTGCAATGCATTATGGGATCACACTCATACCTCATACGCTCATACCTCATACTCATATGCATGTTGCCTTATAACTGGACAAAACAAGTTATTTTAGAGGAGAAAAATCACTTTCTGTTCTTTTAAATAAAAATACATGAGCATCGTTAAAATAAAATAACTCAATTGCGATAAAAATACTTATTTTCTTTAATAAAGTTTGATTTTATTACCCTAATGGGGGTAAGAAAAATAAACATAATTCTCTGCAAACAAGACTTATGACCTTGGCATTTCATGACGCAATCATGTGTGTATTTACCACAGTCTGTTAACAAAAACTCCCACATAATTATTATGGGAATTATTGTTATTTTGCCGCGTATTATTTTGAGTTGTCATATATACTGGTTAGCCCAGTATAGTTTTGTGACTTTTTCTCATTTAGGGTCATGAACATGCCAGCAAAATATTGAATATGAAATGTTGTTTTATTAAACGTAAATTTTTTTGTAATGTGTGAGAAATATTTGTTCTTTTTTTTTCAATAGTGTGATTTTTGGTGACATTTCTGAAATACATTTAGGGTCAGATTGACCCCCTCCATACTACACTGAAAAAACAGCAAAACACATATTGTCCAATTTACTTCAATAAATCATATTATTTGCAATCTATGCAACAAAATTGTGTTTCTCTTCTAAACATGATTTCTTTGCTTTCGATTAATGTAATTCTCTAAAATGTGCAATCTACTAGATTTAATTATTTGGGGTGAATGTGAACCAATTAAGTACTCGAAAATGATTTTTGCTGAAACTGTAGTTCCCAGCATGCTTTGCTTGGGACTTGACGACTAGAGTAAAATTGTTGAATTAAGT
Organism: Gobio occitaniae; assembly: GCA_033150135.1. Lineage (NCBI taxonomy): Eukaryota > Metazoa > Chordata > Actinopteri > Cypriniformes > Gobionidae > Gobio > Gobio occitaniae. Next base: position 13,596 of record JARQWZ010003509.1, on the reverse strand, counting down.
GTCATTTTATGTGTTTTTGGGCAAAATGAGAAAAGCGGGAGACTTTATATTGTTTATTAGTGTTTAATGTTTAATTATGTTGAAATTATTAGAAACATTTAAATTAAACTGGGTTACCATAGTGGAGAAGAGTGGAGAAATTGCTTAGGTTGTCGACTGATTCAGCACTTTGGCATGTTCATTATGTGATATTGCTGGCTAATAGAATGAAAGCTATTAATACAGCATTATAGATCAGTCAAGTGACAACAAAAATATACAAAAAATAAAATGGAAGAGGCAGGGTCTCAAGCCCCCCTGTGCACATCACTGTTGTTAGGGAGCCATTTTAAAATCATTGAGAGACTACTCAAATCCGATTACTTAAAAATTACTTAATTCTATGATGTTGAAATTATGTGAACTAGTAGTGGGAAGTTCGGATCATTTTACTGACTCGGATCTTTGATATATATATATATATATATATATATATATATATATATATATATATATATATATATATATATATATATATATGTGTGTGTGTGTGTGTGTGTGTGTGTGTTTGTGCTATATGATTCAAAATGAGTAATAGTCTAATTGACTTGAATTTGTGATGTTAGACTTCAATAGTCAATATATTTCCCATATTTGTATATGTCTGATATTAACTGAGAATTATATATAAAAAAAATAAAAAATAAAATATAAAAAAATAACTACGTGCTTGTTAGTAAAAAGGTTGTGAACTAGTGTTCAATACAGTGACAAGTCACGTGGCAAAAGAACGAATGACTCAAACGTCAAACCCGAAAGACTCGTAAGAACAAATCTTTTCTGTTTCCGCCACTGACAGCATAGACTCTATGGGACTGACAGGAAGAACGAAAGACTCAAACCCGAACTCGAGACTCGAGACTCGAAAGATGAACTAATCATTTTTGTTCTTTCCAGTTCAGATTCAGCGTAATGCGCATGCGCGGTCAACACAAAATGAACGAATCACTCTCTGAGACAACTCGGTAGTCCCGAGTCATATTAAAGATTCGTTCAAAATGAACGAATCATTCATGAACGACACATCACTAACTCAAATTCGGTTACTTAAAAATTACTTGATTCTATGATGTTGAAATTATGTGAACAAATTATGTTTGAATAACTTAATTGATTCAAGTGAAACCGATGTACATGATAAAATCATGTAAATCCAACACACCTTTTTTTACAGTGAAATCATACTCTGAATTTGAAGGGTTAATGATATCCGAAGCATTACTGAGCAGCAAAAGGACAGAGAAGAGCAGCAGTTTGAGACTCGTGTTCAGTCCGCGGTGACGGTGACCTGCTCCAAACCGCGCCCGTCTTCAGAAGACGACATTTTTAGAGGTCCGTCTGTGTAAAAGCACTGCAAGAAACAATAGACGAGAGGAAAGTATTAGTTTTGTCCTCAATAACAGTGTCTTTGTTCCTCCTCTGCCAGACCAAAGGCCACGGTGCAGAGAACATGAAAGACAACCGTCAGACGGCACATCGCTTTGAGTGCTGGGTCAGGACAACATGAACCGCATCGGGTCAGACACAAAGATGCTTTTCAAGTGAGAGAGATGAGCCTATCAGGTGAACACTGGCCTGTATATAAAAGGCACCAAGCATACAAATGGTTTCTATTTCTCTGCAACAAGCATAAACTACATTTGTGCATTTATGGAAGAAATCATAATGTGTGCCTGTGCAAACCTCCGCCATGATGCTAAGGTGTGCTTATCTGTTTTGGGTGTGTTGCTATGTTTACTTATTTAAAAAGGGACAGTGTACATTAATCAACATTCATTACTGTAAATGTTCCCAAAGTAGTTTTCATCTTTGCCAGATGTTTTTAGGCCTAAAACTAGAGAAAAGAAATGAGAGAACAACAATAGTAACAGTAGTAAAACCAGAACTTGTAAACAACACTGGAAGAATACATATATATGTGTGTGTGGTTGTCAGGGTGTTTTTTAAAGGTGCACAATGTAACATTTTTGCAGTAAAATATCCAAAAACCACTCGGCCAGTGTTATACATTTTGTTCGGTTGAGCACTTATATCCCAAATGTTCCCAACTATTTGTAAATCGTGAGATGCTATTTTAATCAAGGAACCGGGACGTGTGAGGGCAAATCATAAAAAAATCAGTTAAGCAAGTTATACAATATTCTAATTTATTTAAGGTGAAATTACTTTAAAAAGTTGATTGCACTTAATTTAAGACAGAAACTTTTTTTTTTTTTTAACAGTGTGGTTGCTTACTAGCCCAAGTCAAAATAGCCATCTGCATGTTTATGTGGTATTCTAGTGTTGCTATGTAGTTACTAAGGAGTTCTAAATGGTTGCTAGGGTGTCACTAAGTGTTTTTCTTAAAGTAGTTGCTTACTAGCCCAAGTCAAAATAGTCCATCTGCATGTTTTTATGGTATTCTAGTGTTGCTATACCGTTGCTAAGGAGTTCTAAATGGTTGCTAGGGTGTCACTAAGTGTTTTTCTTAAAGTAGTTGCTTACTAGCCCAAGTCAAAATAGTCCATCTGCATGTTTTTATGGTATTCTAGTGTTGCTATACCGTTGCTAAGGAGTTCTGAGTTGTTGCTAGGGTGTTACTAAGTGTTTTTCTTAAAGTAGTTACTTACTAGCCCAAGTCAAAATAGTTAATCTGCATGTTTATATGGTATTCTAGTGTTGCTATACCGTTGCTAAGGAGTTCTGAGTTGTTGCTAGGGTGTTACTAAGTGTTTTTCTTAAAGTAGTTGCTTACTAGCCCAAGTCAAAATAGTCCATCTGCATGTTTATATGGTATTCTAGTGTTGCTATACCGTTGCTAAGGAGTTCTGAGTTGTTGCTAGGGTGTTACTAAGTGTTTTTCTTAAAGTAGTTACTTACTAGCCCAAGTCAAAATAGCCATCTGCATGTTTATGTGGTATTCTAGTGTTGCTATGCAGTTGCTCAAGTGTTATAAATGCTTGCTAGGGTGTCACTAAGTGTTTTTCTTAAAGTAGTTGCTTACTAGCCCAAGTCAAAATAGTCCATCTGCATGTTTATATGGTATTCTAGTGTTGCTATACCGTTGCTAAGGAGTTCTGAGTTGTTGCTAGGGTGTTACTAAGTGTTTTTCTTAAAGTAGTTACTTACTAGCCCAAGTCAAAATAGTTAATCTGCATGTTTATATGGTATTCTAGTGTTGCTATACCGTTGCTAAGGAGTTCTGAGTTGTTGCTAGGGTGTTACTAAGTGTTTTTCTTAAAGTAGTTGCTTACTAGCCCAAGTCAAAATAGTCCATCTGCATGTTTATATGGTATTCTAGTGTTGCTATACCGTTGCTAAGGAGTTCTGAGTTGCTGCTAATACTAAGTGTACAATATTGTAATATTGCAGTTGCTAAGGAGTTCTGAGTGGTTGCTAGGGTGTTTCTAAGTGTTTTTCTTAAAGTAGTCGCTTACTAGCCCAAGTCAAAATAGTCCATCTGCATGTTTTTATGGTATTCTAGTGTTGCTATAGAGTTGCTAAGGAGTTCTGAGTTGTTGCTAGGGTGTTACTAAGTGTTTTTCTTAAAGTAGTTACTTACTAGCCCAAGTCAAAATAGTTAATCTGCATGTTTTTATGGTATTTTAGTGTTGCTATGCAGTTGCTAAGGCGTTCTGAGTGGTTGCTAGGGTGTTACTAAGTGTTTTTCTTAAAGTAGTTGCTTACTAGCCAAAGTTAAAATAGCCCACCGGCATGTTTCTATGATATTCTAATGTTGCTATGCAGTTGCTAAGGCGTTCTAAGTGGTTGTTAGGGTGTCACCAAGTGTTTTTTTAAAGTAGTCGCTTACCATCTCAAGTCAAAATAATCCATCTGCATGTTTTTATGGTATTCTAATGTTGCTATGTATTTGCTAAGGAGTTCTGAGTGGTTGCTAGGGTAATACTAAGTGTACAATATTGTAATTTATTTAAGTTGAAATTACTTTAAAAAGTTGATTGTACTTAATTTAAGACAGAAACTTTTTTTTTAACAGTGTAGTTGCTTACTAGCCCAAGTCAAAATAGTTAATCTGCATGTTTATATGGTATTCTAGTGTTGCTATGCAGTTGCTAAGGTATTCTAAGTGGTTGCTAGGGTGTCACTAAGTGTTTTTTATAAGTAGTCGCTTACTAGCCCAAGTCAAAAAAATCCATCTGCATGTGTACATGGTATTCTAGTGTTGCTATGTAGTTGCTAAGGAGTTCTGAGTGGTTGCTAGGGTGTTACTAAGAGTTTTTTTTTAAAGTAGTTGCTTACTAGCCCAAGGTCAAAATAGTCCAACTGCATGTTTATATGGTATTTTAGTGTTGCTATGCAGTTGCTAAGGTATTCTAAGTGGTTGCTAGGGTGTCACCAAGTGTTTTTTTTTTTAAAGTAGTCGCTTACTAGCCCAAGTCAAAATAGTCCATCTGCATGTTTATATGGTATTATAGTGTTGCTATGTAGTTGCTAAGGAGTTCTGAGTGGTTGCTAGGGTGATACTAAGTGTTTTCTTTTAAGTCGTTGCTTACTAGCCCAAGTCAAAATAGTCCATCTGCATATGTTTATGGTATTCTAGTGTTGCTATGCAGTTGCTAAGGTATTCTAAGTGGTTGCTAGGGTGTCACCAAGTGTTTTTTTTAAAGTAGTCGCTTACTAGCCCAAGTCAAAATAGTCCATCTGCATGTTTATATGGTATTATAGTGTTGCTATGTAGTTGCTAAGGAGTTCTGAGTGGTTGCTAGGGTGATACTAAGTGTTTTCTTTTAAGTCGTTGCTTACTAGCCCAAGTCAAAATAGTCCATCTGCATATGTTTATGGTATTCTAGTGTTGCTATGTAGTTGCTAAGGAGTTCTGAGTGGTTGCTAGGGTGTTACTAAGAGTTTTTTTCAAGTAGTTGCTTACTAGCCCAAGTCAAAATAGTCCATCTGCATGTGTACATGGTATTCTAGTGTTGCTATGTAGTTGCTAAGGAGTTCTGAGTGGTTGCTAGGGCGTTACTAAGAGTTTTTTTAAAGTAGTTGTTTACTAGCCCAAGGTCAAAATAGTCCAACTGCATGTTTTATGGTATTTTAGTGTTGCTATGCAGTTGCTAAGTTGTTCTAAGTGGTTGCTAGGGTGTCACTAAGTGTTTTTTTAAAGTAGTCGCTTACTAGCCCAAGTAAAAATAATCCATCTGCATGTTTATGTGTTATTCTAATGTTGCTATGTAGTTACTAAGGAGTTCTGAGTGGTTGCTAGGGTGATGCTAAGTGTTTTCTTATAAGTAGTTGCTTACTAGCCCAAGGTCAAAATAGGCCATCTGCATGTTTATAGGGTATTCTAGTGTTGCTATGCAGTTGCTAAGGAGTTCTGAGTGGTTGCTAGGGTGTTACTAAGTGTTTTTCTTTTTAAGTACACTGTGTTTTTTGCTTTCTGGCCAAAGTCAGAATGGACCACCTGCAAATTCTGGGGTGGCATTGCTAGGTGGTTGACAGGTGTTGTTTGGTCTTGACAAAGTAAGTTTAAGTAAAGTTTAATACTTTCTGAAAGGGTCAAATCAATCATATCTATATAAGCAATAATAATAGTTACGCTTGCTTTAACAAACACAAGTAATTGCGGTTGGACTGAAAGACCCTGTTTATCACTTGATCTCCTGCTGTTAGTCCAAAAACAAACTTCGTTCACGTAATGTGAGCTTACGCTGAGCTCAGATTGGCTCCATTATTCACTCACTGGGCAGATATTCAGACACACAAACGCTGCTGATGAAGAGATCTCATCAGCCATGAGAGACACTTCACTGTCACAGACAGAAGAAAACTCAAGGCTTGGAGTCAGTCAGGAGGTGGAAGCATGAGCAATGGTAATTCTTACAGCAAAAAACCCCACCAAAAATGACAAAGACCCCTAAATATGATCGTGGGATGCAGTGGGGTAAAGCGCGCCACCACTGGACTCTAGAGCAGTGGAGATGTGTTCTCTGGAGTGACCAATCACGCTTCTGGCAATCCCATGGACGAGTCTGGGTTTGGCGGTTGCCACGAGAACGGGACTTGCCTGACTGCATTGTGCCAAGTGTAAAGTTTGGTGGAGGGGAGATTATGGGGTGGAGGTTGTCTTTCAGGGGTTGGCCCCTTAGTTCCAGTGAAAGGAACTCTTAATGCTTCACCAAGACATTTCTGGACAATTTCATGCTCCCAACTTTGTGGGAACAGTTCTGGGACGGCCCCTTCCTGTCCCAGCATGACTGACCAGTGCACAAAGCGTCTCCATAAAGACATGAGGAGCGAGTTTGGTGTGGAGGAACTTGAGTCCTCAACCCGATAGATCACCTTTGGGATGAATTAGAGCGGAGACTGATAGCCAGGCCTTCTCGTCCAACATCACAAATGCGCTTCTAGAAGAATCCCCATAAACACACTCCTAAACCTTGAGGAAAGCTGGAGATGTTAGAGCTGCTAAAGGGTGGGCGACTCCATATTAAACCCTACGGATTAAGAATGGGATGTTCATGTGCATGTAAAGGCAGGCGTCACAACACTTTTGGCAATATAGTGTATATATATATTATATTATTTGGTTATAAGTTATACTATTCTACTCATCACTTATTTTGATCTTAAAGCTACACTGTGTAACTTTTTTAGTTTATTCTTAGCTAAAAACACTTAGTTCTTTCAAAAATATATGTGCTCATTAATGTATATTTACTTCTTTCAAGTAATAAAGTATTCTCGTAAGTTTATAATATGCCATTGAAAATACATACGGGTGAGGGTTCGAATGCGGGTCGCCATGTTGCCCCTCCATCTTGAAAGTACATTAGCCAAAGAGGGACATACCCGTAAATTCAAGCTTGGCCTTTGGCGTTTTAACACTCGATGGCACCGTGTCCAATGTGGACGAGGTCGAACTGGAAGCCATGTTAATCTTGGACTAAATCGGCCACCGTAGGAGTTAAAACGAAATCGGAATTGAGAGGAACAGAAACTAAAATTCACTGGATGGTCATATACAAGTTCACCACTAGATGGGGGAAAATATCACACAGTGCAGCTTTAATATTTAATTATTTTCTTACTTACTTAATTTTTTTATTTTTATGTTTTTATTTTAATCAAATGTTACTTAAAAATCAATTTATTTTGATCTCATTATTTATTTACTTAATTATTTGAATCTTTATTTAACTATTTTATCAATGAATACATTTTTTATGCTTTATTTATTTCTATATGTATTATTATCACAGTTTTCCTGTAAACTTTTTCCACGGATTCCCAAGCACTCCCTTGCGGCCTCCGAACCCCAGTTTGAAAAGACTATTTATGGTCGCCCAGAAACTCGACACATTAATATAGAATGCACTTCTTGTGCTGTGAGATAAATCAAACCCACATACTCAGTCAAATAAGTCAACAATTGCAAGTCAAGATATTTATTGCTTATTATATCAAGAAAGGGCCTTTACATCATCATCATCTGCGTCCGTAGTGTTTGCCCAGAGATGAATCTGTCGTCTTCTGATAACATCCAGGCTTCGGCGTCAATATTGCGTTCCTCCATCTCACAAACGGAGCCACCTGAGACGTGTAAATACAGTTCGTTAGGCAAACCTGACGCTGTCAGCACAGGAAGGTCATGATGTCGACGGTGTGATATTACACATCTCTGCAATAATTTGAGCACTTAAGAAAATAAGACGCACAATTAGCCGCTTTGCACCGCCAGATCTGTTACCACTATCCTCAGCCGCTAGCCGCTAGTAATTGGCTTCAGGAGAAAACTCAATCACACTCTTGGACCGCAAATGAATCACAGGTGACATCGCTTGACATCATTATCCCGCTGGAAGAGCACGTGATCCACTGAGGGTGGAGGAGATCGGCGAGGAGTTGGGCTCGGATGCCGTATAATTACCGATGCTCAGGCTCGAGGCTTCGCTTTGTGTCCCAAGTGAAAAATTGCACCACTTGTTTGGATAGTAAAGGTTCGGGGAAATAAATTAGAACAGCCAACGCATTTCTCCTCAGGTTTGCTCTAACAATAAAGGCAATCTTAAGGTCATTGAGTTTATGCTATTAAACACCTCAAACATATCTCTGGATAGCCATTGTTTGTTTTTACATCCGCTTTTGTTTGCTTGTTTTAAGCGGAAGTCTTTTTTCGGTGAAATCCAGTCAAACAGGAATCCATGCAATTGGGAGTTTCTCTTCTTGAGGGCAAAAAAACCCACCCCATAACGCTCTAAATAATTCATTGGTTTGAGTAGACACAACTCAAATTAAACACATGAGTCTTTTTCTTTTGACGTTCACTGACACATTTAAGTTCAGCGGAATTGTTTAATTGTTTTGAGTTTTATGAACTTGTTTCTTTTAATTTAGACAAACTTAAAGGGTTAGTTCACCAAAAATGAAAATTCTGTCATTAATTACTTCCCCTCATGTCGTTCGACACCCGTCAGACCTCCGTTCATCTTCAGACACAAATGAAGATATTTTAGTGTAAATCTGATGGCTCTGAAAGGCCTCCATTGGCTCAATGCACGGTTCACTCTCAAGACCCTTAAAAGGCACTAAAGACGACGTTACAAAGTCCATCTCACTACAGTGGCTCTACAATAACTTATGAAGTGACGAGAATAGTTTTTGTGTGCTTCGAAGCGTTATGAATCAGTGAGTCGAATCATGATTCGGATCGCGTGTCAAACTGCTGAAATTTGCCGATTCAAACTGCTGAATCGACTCACTGATTCATAACGCTTCGAAGCTTCATGAGGCCGTGTTTTGAAATCGTCATCACTATATAAGTCGTTATTTAGGGTTTTTTTGCGCACAAAAACTATTCTCGTCACTCCATAAAGTTATTGTAGAACCACTGTAGTGAGATGGACTTTGTAACGATGTCTTTAGTAGCTTTAAGGGTCTTGAGAGTGAACCGTGCATTGAGCCAATGGATTTACACTAAAATATCTTCATTTGTGTCTGAAGATGAACGGAGGTCTGACGGGTGTCGAACGACATGAGGGTGAGGAATTAATGACAGAATTTTCATTTTTGGGTGAACTAACCCTTTAAGTTTAACTGATACTACTGGGCTGGGATTTCTATTTCCCAGCATGCTTTGCCATGACACTCGAATGGGAGAGTAAATGCTAAAATTAAGCGTTACATGTTTTGTGCGCAACATTAATGTTAAGTGGGAGATTTAGTGTTTCATTTTTTCTAATGCTAATTTAGAAGAGTTTCCGTTATATGTTGGATTTCATATTTATGATGTTGGATTCATAAATGAGACAATATATCGGTATTATAATATAACGATATTATCGGCACGGCATCGGAATTGGCCAATAAAAACGCTTAAAATACAAAAATCGGCATCGGCGATAAGAAAAAATTATGTCAATATGCCTTGCCGATATGATAATGTGTTGATATGAGCCTGCAATAACTTGCATGTGCAAGGACTGCTATAGCGATAAGATCATGTCAGCTGTGTCGTCATTCTTCAAGCGAAAACAAGCAAAAACAAGTAAATGCATTGCATGTATGGTGATTTATATTGACAGTTTTTAAATGCTGCCTTGAATTTGTGAATGCGCGTACAGAAGGATGTGACCGTCAACGCAAGGTTGCCAGGTTTTCACAACAAAACTAGCCCAAAACAAGCACAGTCGCGTCTCCCACAGCAGCAGAAGCTCCTCCAGGTCCTAGTGCCCGCCCACTATAATGTTATAGTGGAGGCGCTGTTGTTACAGTAATAAAATGAAAAGTAGAATACACAAATAAATAGAAGTTACTTCTTTTTCTGAACAAATAAAGCAGTAATGATGTCAAAGCACAAGCATGACACTTGTAAATTAAATACTTTTACATACAGTTTATTAATCTGTAATAAAATTATGAAATGGATGATGAAAAATAATCCAAGGAGCTCTAAAATAATTGTATTTTTTTATTTGAAGCTAAAGACAGAATCAGCTGATCCCATGCCACCCCCACTTCATGTGCACAAACATTAAATCCAAAAATAAAATATTTAGGTTACACCTGTTGGGGTGAAAAATCACTGACTTTATTATTGTTATTTTCAGTGCTTTTAATATACTGTTATTTTAAAAATAACTTTATTAACATTTATTTATCTTTAACAAGTATTCTTTTAGTAAGGAGACCTCAGAATCAGAAACCAGAATCAAAAAACATATATCGGTATCGATATCGGCATCGGCATCGGTCAAAATGAGTTGAAAAATATCAGCATATCGGCAAAAATCTAATATCGTGCATCCCTAACAAAAATCTCCTTTAAATTTAGTAATCATTTTTAGTTTTTGCTCTGACTAAAATGGCATATAATTTTAGTAGATGACAAAAACATCATTTTAGTCCATGAGAATAACACACGAGTTGAAAATAATGGGACAGACCGCATTTTAAAGCGTTTTTAAATTCGTTTATGTTTGAACATTTGCTGATTAATCTCATACTGTATATCAGATGTGTTCGAGTTGATCAAAGGGATAGTTCACCAAAAATGAAAATTAGTCCATGATTTATTCCCCCTCAAGTCATCCTTGGTGTATATGACATTCTTTGTTCCCAAAATTTGAAGCCCCAAAAAGTGCACACATCCATTATAAAAGTGCTAGTAAGTGTGTAAGACAAATATCCATATTTAATACCATTTTAAAGTGAAATTAAATATCAAGCTTCTGATAGACTGCCTTCCGTATTCAACTTACGAAGAAAGTGTAACGCCTTCCCTTCCTTTGAAATCAAATAACTGATTTCTTGTTGCATTGCTGCATCAATAGGAAGATAATTACAGTAATATGAATGAAGTTTAAGTGCCCAACCAAAACTTCAAACAAAAGCATTTGAGAAAAATCAACATCAATTTATGTAGTCAGCTTATGTGTTCTCTCAAAATGTTCAGTTGTAGTGATCATTTAAAATTTTCAAATCCCAAATCAGTGAATGCAAACAGAGAAAAATAACTGCAGAAGTGGAGGAAATGAGGGAAAATCTATTAAGAATTGCCCCGCCTCCAAATTTTTTTCCACTCAAACCAATCAATTAATCTTAACTTGAGTTTTCTGAGTAAACAAGGGCATAGCATGGGAATAGTACAGATTACTAGATTTTTACAATTAAGTTAAGACATTAAGTAAAGTTAACTAAAAAGTGTTAGAATCACTGTTGGATTTTACAGTGAAAAGAACATTTTAGTCCATGAAAATGACATGAGTTGAAAATAATATGCAAAATATGTCAAACTGGAACAGGCCGCATTTTTAAATCAACAGCGTTTTCGTTTATGTTTGAACATTTGCTGATTCATCTCATTTTGTGTATTAGATATGTTCGAGCTAATTAGTAAAGCAGTTCATTTGACTGTTCAGTCTACACTCAAAAAAAAATCCTGGGTTATTTGTTTTAACCCAAATGCTGGGTTGAGCCTGTTGGGTAATTTTTTGACGGGTTAAAATTAGTCAACATGTGTTTTGTCCAATATTTACCCAGGTTAAAAACAACCCAGCTCAACCCATTATGCTGGATTAAATAAACAACCCAACCCAAATAAACAACCCAATTTGCTGAGTAAAATTAGACACAATGTGTTCTACACTCTAAAACACTCTGGGTTAAAAACAACCCAAGTTGGGTTGAAAATGGACTAACCCAGCAATTGGGTTGTTTTAACTCAAATATTGAGTTGTTTTAACCCAACAAGTGGGTTGTTTTAACTCAAAGATTGGGTTTGTTTTAACCCAGCAATTGGGTTGTGTTAACTCAAAGATTGAGTTGTTTTAACCCAGCAATTGGGTTGTTTTATGCAAACATTTAACCCAACCGCTGGTTAAAACAACCTATTTACTGGGTTAAAACAACCCAACTGCTGGGTTAGTCCATTTTCAACCCAACTTGGGTTGTTTTTAACCCAGAGTGTTTTAGAGTGTATCCAATATTTACCCAGCCCTTTGGCTTTTTTAAAAAGTGCAACACAACAATCCCAACATACTGTAATTGTATGATTTCTTTCTTTTAATATATTGTTGACTATATTTTTTTACTTGTAATATTTTTGGCAACACGCTCTAAACAATGCTGGGTTGCTTTAACCCAATTTTGGGTCAAATATGAATAAACCCAACCGTTGGGTTGCATTTTTTATTAAAGAATTTGACCCAATGGCTGGGTTTGTTAATATTTGACCCAGTATTTGAAACAGTATTGATAAAATGAAACCCTTTTGCAAGTTGAGATCAGAATGAGAGAATGATACCACTGACCTTCTCAGCCAATCAGAATGGAGCTGGTGATTTTCAGTCGGCTGTTGCTGGTATTCTGTACGGTTTGCATCAGACACATTCAGCCAGAATCAAACTTAAGCATCATTGTTGGTCTTGCAATATATAAAATTGCTTATAAACCGAGAGATGCAATCATTCCATAAGATTTCACATCACTCTGGCAGGTTCTCTCGCGGGTTCCTCTCGCCTCTGAGAAATAATCGGTGTGAGCCGTTCGCTGGGGTGCTTTGACCCAGTTGGATGGCGGTGGGCAATTTTGGTGAAAAAGCCTCATTGGTAGCAGTGTCATCTCAGCGTCCTGCTGTGTGACGGCCATCTTTACGTTCTGCTCCTCTCCTGCATCACAGGGACTGAGTTGAGTTCCTGGAACCTGTTACACTGACACAAAAAGAATTCAATTTAGCTGTATTTGTATAGCACATTTCACAGAACACACTGTCCCAAAGCAGCTTTACAATGAATATTGCCTATTACTTTACAGGCATTTCCAATTAAATGTACATGAGCTGATGCTTTTCCAACCAGGGGAGAGGTGCGAAACATTTGATTAAATGTTAAATGTTGTTATGATGATTCAGCATGAATAGTCTGAGAAACCCAACCGGGCGTGTTGTTGCTTATGGTGAGCTTATTTATTATAAACAAGAACGGCGTCTGTGTTTATTAAAGCTAAAGTAATTGAAACAACATTACCTGGATGTGCAATGAAGACTATTTGTGAGTTTGACTATCAGTGTACTTTTTTTATTTCTTGTAAAGGGATGCAAACTCTGAATGCACCACTTACACTACATAACATTATTATAGATCACTTAAAGGCGTCATGAACTGAGAAATCTGAGCTTTTGACATATAAATGTCAAATGCTTCATTGGCTGCCAGTTAAATCACGGATCAAATATAAATTCCTACTTCTGACGTACAAATCTCTACATGGACTTGCACCTCAGTATCTGACGGATCTACTGTACTCCGTACTGTCAAACTCGGTCCCTGCGGTCCTCAGACAAGGACCTGCTCGCTGTCCCTAAGTCCAGGCTACGGACATTTGGCGATAGAGCTTTCTGTGTGGGTGCACCATCACTCTGGAACAAGCTTCCTCATGCCATCCGCTCTGCAACATCTTTAGCAACCTTTAAAAACCAGCTTAAAACACACCTCTAGATGCTCTGGTTTCTCTCCTTCTTATCCTTACCCCCCCCCCCCCCCCCCCCCCCCCCTTGTCCATCCCTTCCCTTGCTATTTGTTAAGCGTCCTTGGGTCTTGTGAAAGGCGCTATATAAATTAA
>JARQWZ010003508.1:142500-156544 GCA_033150135.1 Gobio occitaniae | reverse complement strand
AATAAGAACAATAATTTTCAACAGTAAAGGTTAGCCACGACCCCACTACCACACTTAAACTTACCCATCAGAATAATCCAACCTGACATTATAATAAATAAAAGGCAAAACAACAGAAGTTTCATAAACTAACGAAAAAAATAACAAGCTACCCACCTGGCCCATAAGCCAAAAAAGGCATTGCTCCTAGACGGGAGCCAATCACAGGCGACATAGTATAGTCTGACATGCGTCGGCCCGTGCCCCTCCTCATTCTCCCTACTACAAACCTTTCCAGACGAGTGCTGGCTTGGGGGGAGATGTTGTAATTTCCCCTAACCTAACCCTGGCCAGAGCCATCGGACTTGACATACTATTCTACGCAAATGATCTTGTACAAATGGGCCTATAGTTTAGTTTAAAGATCCTCATCCCCTCCGGTCTCTCTCTTACCCCTCGGGGTTGGTAGAGAGACGGGATGGGGAGACGAATCGAACCCAGACAGGTTCGTTGGAAAATGTGAGACCCAGACAGGCCGCACATTTTCTGATTCGTCCTCCCAAGGATCTCTTAGATTATAGGTGGAAAACTGTCAGGATTCTCTCTTCAAATAACCTACCATAGTCACCTCACGTTAACCTCGTCCTGAGCCCACCACCATTTAAGGGACCTTACCCTACCCCCATCCACTAAAACCCACCATCATAAGTCAAAGTTCGAGATATCGACATTCGTCGTCAAAGTTCGAGAAAACGACATTCGTCGTCAAAGTTCGAGAAAACGACATTCGTCGTCCAAGTTCTAGAAATCGACATTCGTCGTCAAAGTTTGAGAAATCGACATTCGTCATCAAAGTTCAAGAAATCGACATTCGTCGTCAAAGTACGAGAAATCGACATTCGTCGTCAAAGTTAAAAAACCGACATTCATCGTCAAAGTTCGAGAAATCGACATTCGTCACTAAAGTTCGAGAAATGACATTCGTCGTCAAAGTTCGAGAAATCGACATTCGTCGCCGAAGTTCGAGAAATCGACATTCGTTGTCAAAGTTCGAGAAATCGACATTCGTCGTCAAAGTTAAAAAACCGACATTCGTCGTCAAAGTTCGAGAAATCGACATTTGTCATCAAAGTTCGAGAAACCGACGTATTCGTCGACATTCGAAAAACGACTTTCGTCGTCAACCATTCACGGGTTGACTTTTACCGTCAACTTTTCATGAATAGTTTTTCCGCTTATCGACTTTCGTCAACAACGATTCACGGGTCGACTTTTACCGTCGACTTTCATGAATCGTTTTTCTCTTATCGACTTTCGTCAACAAGGATTCACGGGTCGACTTTTACCGTCAACTTTCATGAATCTCGTGGTCGTAATTCGAGCTGAAAAACCACATAGGAGTCACTAATCTGAACACCTTTTCTATCCGCGGTGACACAAAGAGCATTTTTAATGATATGCGTACTTACCATCATCCTAACTCCCTGTTAAAAGCATTGGACTATGGAAAACTCACTCGCCTTCTCTTTAGGGTTCAAGCTCCCAACGGTTGTCCTAAGGATGATGTCGGTTTGGTTCTTGCTTGCACCTTAGGGGGAAGGGCTGGTAGAAGCTTGATGGGCCTTTCGGGGTACATCCGCCAGTTTGACCCTCGACTCTTCTCAGGTGACCTGGGTAACCTAACGGTGATAACAAAGGGTCACTTGGGGGAGTGTTCTTCGATATGGCTTTTCAGCCACCACTTACGCAACGACACATTGCGCGCCAACACCCCACACACTGACCAGTTTCTTCCCAGCTACTTTCTCACTTGTTTTCAATGGCTGGTCTTTTTTGGAGTTCAACTCAAACAAATCTTCCCACTTGTTTCTTTGGGTCCACTTCCTGGTACGAACAGATTCCTTCCGACCCAAACCCCAACCAGCCTATCATTCCCAGGCCCCTTCCTTAAAAACACCTATAATCGCCACATCCCCTAAAAAACTGAATCAACGACCATTACCTAGGATTAGAACATCACACACCAGAACCCAAAAAACACACCATTGTGGTTCTTGTTAGAAACTTTAGCAATTGATCTCGAGACACACGTTTGGGACTGATCCCCCAGACGGGCCGCCTCAGAGGAGGGTGTATAGTGTTTAAAGAGCTGAAACACCCGTTGATACTGAGGTACGCTACTGAAGATGTGTCTCACAAATTTCCCTCACACACAACACTTGAGGGAGTAGAAATGTCCATGGACGAAAATACTTTAACGTGACCCCTACTCCTACACTAACCCTAACCGTCACAGACCCACAGGCTGTAAACCCACCTGCATCAACCCTATTGATTATAACCCTAAGTCGAGTTTAATAGGACAAAAAATACTTTAACGTGACCCCTACTCCTACACTAACCCTACCCGTCACAGACCCACTGGCTGGAAACCCACCCACGTCAACCCTACTGATTATAACCCTAAGTCAAATTTCATAGGACAAAAAATACTTTAACGTGACCCCTACTCCTACACTAACCCTAACCGTCACAGACCCACTGGCTGTAAACCCACCCACGTCAACCCTACTGATTATAACCCTAAGTCGAGTGTAATAGGACAAAAAATACTTTAACGTGACCCCTACTCCTACACTAACCCTACCCGTCACAGACCCACTGGCTGGAAACCCACCCACGTCAACCCTACTGATTATAACCCTAAGTCAAATTTCATAGGACAAAAAATACTTTAACGTGACCCCTACTCCTACACTAACCCTAACCGTCACAGACCCACTGGCTGGAAACCCACCCACGTCAACCCTACTGATTATAACCCTAAGTCAAATTTCATAGGACAAAAAATACTTTAACGTGACCCCTACTCCTACACTAACCCTAACCGTCACAGACCCACTGGCTGGAAACCCACCCACGTCAACCCTACTGATTATAACCCTAAGTCAAATTTCATAGGACAAAAAACACTTTAACGTGACCCCTACTCCTACACTAACCCTAACCGTCACAGACCCACTGGCTGGAAACCCACCCACGTCAACCCTATTGATTATAACCATATGTCTAATTTCATAGGACAAAAAATACTTTAACGTGACCCCTACTCCTACACTAACCCTAACCGTCACAGACCCACTGTCTGGAAACCCACCCACGTCAACCCTACTGATTATAACCCTAAGTCAAATTTCATAGGACAAAAAATACTTTAACGTGACCGCTACTCCTACACTAACCCTAACCGTCACAGACCGACTGGCTGTAAACCCACCCACGTCAACCCTACTGATTATAACCCTAAGTCAAATTTCATAGGACAAAAAATACTTTAACGTGACCCCTACTCCTACACTAACCCTAACCGTCACAGACCCACTGGCTGTAAACCCACCTGCATCAACCCTACGGACTAGAATCCCAACCCCCACGTTAACCCTACCCATTGTAAAACCCAAAAATCAATGGAATTTACTCACAAACCCCTTTCTGCACTAAACCTACCCACCAGTGCACCTGTCGACCAGGAACCTTTCTCAAAACCTTAGAATAAAAATCCAAATTCACGTTCCGCACGTCTAAATCGAACGGTCTCAAACCATACGACTAATATGACCTTGACCTTTACCATATACCAAAATACTTCACCTCTGGGGGGGTTGCGATGCTGGATCAGGATTATCGGGCTTCGGCTTGGTTCGCTGGTCCAGAGCAAGTTCAGACCGGAAACTTCGCAATTCCTAAAAACCAGAAAAAGAAATAAGAACAATAGTTTTCAACAGTAAAGGTTAGCCACGACCCCAATACCACACTAGGACGTACCCGTCAGACTAACCCAACTGAATAAAACAGATTACAATTTAAAAAAAGACCCACAAATCAGTTTGAGGATCCTCATCCCCTCCGGTCTCTCTCTTAGCCCTCGGGTTTGGCAGAGAGACGGGATGGGGAGACGAATCGAACCCAGACAGGTTCGTTGGAAAATGTGAGTCCCAGACAGGTCGCACATTTTCTGATTCGTCCTTTCAAAATAGGATTTCTCAAATTGATTTCTCTCACGACTTGACCTTCACCATAGACCAAAATACTTCACCTCTGGGGGAGTTGCGATGCTGGATCAGGATTATCAGGCTTCGGCTTGGTTCGCTGGTCCAGAGCAAGTTCAGACCGGAAACTTCGCAATTCCTAAAAACCAAAAAAAGAAATAAGAACAATAATTTTCAACAGTAAAGGTTAGCCACGACCCCACTACCACACTTAAACTTACCCATCAGAATAATCCAACCTGACATTATAATAAATAAAAGGCAAAACAACAGAAGTTTCATAAACTAACGAAAAAAATAACAAGCTACCCACCTGGCCCATAAGCCAAAAAAGGCATTGCTCCTAGACGGGAGCCAATCACAGGCGACATAGTATAGTCTGACATGCGTCGGCCCGTGCCCCTCCTCATTCTCCCTACTACAAACCTTTCCAGACGAGTGCTGGCTTGGGGGGAGATGTTGTAATTTCCCCTAACCTAACCCTAACCCTAACCCACCCTAACCCTAACCCTAACCCTAACCCTAACCCTAACCCTAACCCTAACCCTAACCCTACACCCTAACCCTAACCCTAACCCTAACCCTAACCCACCCTAACCCTAACCCTAACCCTAACCCTAACCCTAGCCCTCTTGATTTGAACCCTTGCAATTTTAACCCTCTGGCAATTTTAGCCCTCTATTTTATTTTTTAATAATGATATATATCTCTCTGTGTGTGTATGTGTGTGGACTCGTGGCGGCCAGTACAACTCAGGACAGTGCACAACCGTTTCCGAATCCTTCGGGAATCGGATCCTGGATCTTCATTCACCTAACACAGCCCGCGCCGAGACGACTGGACCTCGTGTTGACCGCATACTGGATTGTTTATATATGATTATTAAATTTTAAAATTAAAAACAAATGTATTGATAGTGAAAAAACGATTTATGAAGCACCATACAGTGTTGAAAGGTATTTAGTAGTGGGAGGGGCACCCCGCCCTCTACCACTATGGAGTTGGAGAGGGAACAGAGACAGTTGTCATCCCAATTCGCCTGAAGAGAACCTTGGGAAAGTTCGAAACGCGTCGCGAGAGTATGCCTGGATGACACGGGACCGTAAAAATGAGTACAGCTGCCATCATTTGAAAGGTGGGTGATGTAGCAGAGCCTTGGAAAATTTTCTCTTTGCCCATACAGGCGTCGAGTTGGTCAAAATGGCCACCATCATTGTTGTGAGTGATGTTGAAGAGCCACATAATTTTTTCTCCGTCCCCTGTGACGTCGAGTGTCTCCTCATGTCCATACAGACGTGAGTTATATGCCCCTCACCACATCTACCTAAAACCTAACCTTCGTTTTTTTATAAAATTAAACCCTTGTTGGTATAGCCCTCTTGATTTGAACCCTTGCAATTTTAACCCTCTGGCAATTTTAGCCCTCTATTTTATTTTTTAATAATGATATATATCTCTCTGTGTGTGTATGTGTGTGGACTCGTGGCGGCCAGTACAACTCAGGACAGTGCACAACCGTTTCCGAATCCTTCGGGAATCGGATCCTGGATCTTCATTCACCTAACACAGCCCGCGCCGAGACGACTGGACCTCGTGTTGACCGCATACTGGATTGTTTATATATGATTATTAAATTTTAAAATTAAAAACAAATGTATTGATAGTGAAAAAACGATTTATGAAGCACCATACAGTGTTGAAAGGTATTTAGTAGTGGGAGGGGCACCCCGCCCTCTACCACTATGGAGTTGGAGAGGGAACAGAGACAGTTGTCATCCCAATTCGCCTGAAGAGAACCTTGGGAAAGTTCGAAACGCGTCGCGAGAGTATGCCTGGATGACACGGGACCGTAAAAATGAGTACAGCTGCCATCATTTGAAAGGTGGGTGATGTAGCAGAGCCTTGGAAAATTTTCTCTTTGCCCATACAGGCGTCGAGTTGGTCAAAATGGCCACCATCATTGTTGTGAGTGATGTTGAAGAGCCACATAATTTTTTCTCCGTCCCCTGTGACGTCGAGTGTCTCCTCATGTCCATACAGACGTGAGTTATATGCCCCTCACCACATCTACCTAAAACCTAACCTTCGTTTTTTTATAAAATTAAACCCTTGTTGGTATAGCCCTCTTGATTTGAACCCTTGCAATTTTAACCCTCTGGCAATTTTAGCCCTCTATTTTATTTTTTAATAATGATATATATCTCTCTGTGTGTGTATGTGTGTGGACTCGTGGCGGCCAGTACAACTCAGGACAGTGCACAACCGTTTCCGAATCCTTCGGGAATCGGATCCTGGATCTTCATTCACCTAACACAGCCCGCGCCGAGACGACTGGACCTCGTGTTGACCGCATACTGGATTGTTTATATATGATTATTAAATTTTAAAATTAAAAACAAATGTATTGATAGTGAAAAAACGATTTATGAAGCACCATACAGTGTTGAAAGGTATTTAGTAGTGGGAGGGGCACCCCGCCCTCTACCACTATGGAGTTGGAGAGGGAACAGAGACAGTTGTCATCCCAATTCGCCTGAAGAGAACCTTGGGAAAGTTCGAAACGCGTCGCGAGAGTATGCCTGGATGACACGGGACCGTAAAAATGAGTACAGCTGCCATCATTTGAAAGGTGGGTGATGTAGCAGAGCCTTGGAAAATTTTCTCTTTGCCCATACAGGCGTCGAGTTGGTCAAAATGGCCACCATCATTGTTGTGAGTGATGTTGAAGAGCCACATAATTTTTTCTCCGTCCCCTGTGACGTCGAGTGTCTCCTCATGTCCATACAGACGTGAGTTATATGCCCCTCACCACATCTACCTAAAACCTAACCTTCGTTTTTTTATAAAATTAAACCCTTGTTGGTATAGCCCTCTTGATTTGAACCCTTGCAATTTTAACCCTCTGGCAATTTTAGCCCTCTATTTTATTTTTTAATAATGATATATATCTCTCTGTGTGTGTATGTGTGTGGACTCGTGGCGGCCAGTACAACTCAGGACAGTGCACAACCGTTTCCGAATCCTTCGGGAATCGGATCCTGGATCTTCATTCACCTAACACAGCCCGCGCCGAGACGACTGGACCTCGTGTTGACCGCATACTGGATTGTTTATATATGATTATTAAATTTTAAAATTAAAAACAAATGTATTGATAGTGAAAAAACGATTTATGAAGCACCATACAGTGTTGAAAGGTATTTAGTAGTGGGAGGGGCACCCCGCCCTCTACCACTATGGAGTTGGAGAGGGAACAGAGACAGTTGTCATCCCAATTCGCCTGAAGAGAACCTTGGGAAAGTTCGAAACGCGTCGCGAGAGTATGCCTGGATGACACGGGACCGTAAAAATGAGTACAGCTGCCATCATTTGAAAGGTGGGTGATGTAGCAGAGCCTTGGAAAATTTTCTCTTTGCCCATACAGGCGTCGAGTTGGTCAAAATGGCCACCATCATTGTTGTGAGTGATGTTGAAGAGCCACATAATTTTTTCTCCGTCCCCTGTGACGTCGAGTGTCTCCTCATGTCCATACAGACGTGAGTTATATGCCCCTCACCACATCTACCTAAAACCTAACCTTCGTTTTTTTATAAAATTAAACCCTTGTTGGTATAGCCCTCTTGATTTGAACCCTTGCAATTTTAACCCTCTGGCAATTTTAGCCCTCTATTTTATTTTTTAATAATGATATATATCTCTCTGTGTGTGTATGTGTGTGGACTCGTGGCGGCCAGTACAACTCAGGACAGTGCACAACCGTTTCCGAATCCTTCGGGAATCGGATCCTGGATCTTCATTCACCTAACACAGCCCGCGCCGAGACGACTGGACCTCGTGTTGACCGCATACTGGATTGTTTATATATGATTATTAAATTTTAAAATTAAAAACAAATGTATTGATAGTGAAAAAACGATTTATGAAGCACCATACAGTGTTGAAAGGTATTTAGTAGTGGGAGGGGCACCCCGCCCTCTACCACTATGGAGTTGGAGAGGGAACAGAGACAGTTGTCATCCCAATTCGCCTGAAGAGAACCTTGGGAAAGTTCGAAACGCGTCGCGAGAGTATGCCTGGATGACACGGGACCGTAAAAATGAGTACAGCTGCCATCATTTGAAAGGTGGGTGATGTAGCAGAGCCTTGGAAAATTTTCTCTTTGCCCATACAGGCGTCGAGTTGGTCAAAATGGCCACCATCATTGTTGTGAGTGATGTTGAAGAGCCACATAATTTTTTCTCCGTCCCCTGTGACGTCGAGTGTCTCCTCATGTCCATACAGACGTGAGTTATATGCCCCTCACCACATCTACCTAAAACCTAACCTTCGTTTTTTTATAAAATTAAACCCTTGTTGGTATAGCCCTCTTGATTTGAACCCTTGCAATTTTAACCCTCTGGCAATTTTAGCCCTCTATTTTATTTTTTAATAATGATATATATCTCTCTGTGTGTGTATGTGTGTGGACTCGTGGCGGCCAGTACAACTCAGGACAGTGCACAACCGTTTCCGAATCCTTCGGGAATCGGATCCTGGATCTTCATTCACCTAACACAGCCCGCGCCGAGACGACTGGACCTCGTGTTGACCGCATACTGGATTGTTTATATATGATTATTAAATTTTAAAATTAAAAACAAATGTATTGATAGTGAAAAAACGATTTATGAAGCACCATACAGTGTTGAAAGGTATTTAGTAGTGGGAGGGGCACCCCGCCCTCTACCACTATGGAGTTGGAGAGGGAACAGAGACAGTTGTCATCCCAATTCGCCTGAAGAGAACCTTGGGAAAGTTCGAAACGCGTCGCGAGAGTATGCCTGGATGACACGGGACCGTAAAAATGAGTACAGCTGCCATCATTTGAAAGGTGGGTGATGTAGCAGAGCCTTGGAAAATTTTCTCTTTGCCCATACAGGCGTCGAGTTGGTCAAAATGGCCACCATCATTGTTGTGAGTGATGTTGAAGAGCCACATAATTTTTTCTCCGTCCCCTGTGACGTCGAGTGTCTCCTCATGTCCATACAGACGTGAGTTATATGCCCCTCACCACATCTACCTAAAACCTAACCTTCGTTTTTTTATAAAATTAAACCCTTGTTGGTATAGCCCTCTTGATTTGAACCCTTGCAATTTTAACCCTCTGGCAATTTTAGCCCTCTATTTTATTTTTTAATAATGATATATATCTCTCTGTGTGTGTATGTGTGTGGACTCGTGGCGGCCAGTACAACTCAGGACAGTGCACAACCGTTTCCGAATCCTTCGGGAATCGGATCCTGGATCTTCATTCACCTAACACAGCCCGCGCCGAGACGACTGGACCTCGTGTTGACCGCATACTGGATTGTTTATATATGATTATTAAATTTTAAAATTAAAAACAAATGTATTGATAGTGAAAAAACGATTTATGAAGCACCATACAGTGTTGAAAGGTATTTAGTAGTGGGAGGGGCACCCCGCCCTCTACCACTATGGAGTTGGAGAGGGAACAGAGACAGTTGTCATCCCAATTCGCCTGAAGAGAACCTTGGGAAAGTTCGAAACGCGTCGCGAGAGTATGCCTGGATGACACGGGACCGTAAAAATGAGTACAGCTGCCATCATTTGAAAGGTGGGTGATGTAGCAGAGCCTTGGAAAATTTTCTCTTTGCCCATACAGGCGTCGAGTTGGTCAAAATGGCCACCATCATTGTTGTGAGTGATGTTGAAGAGCCACATAATTTTTTCTCCGTCCCCTGTGACGTCGAGTGTCTCCTCATGTCCATACAGACGTGAGTTATATGCCCCTCACCACATCTACCTAAAACCTAACCTTCGTTTTTTTATAAAATTAAACCCTTGTTGGTATAGCCCTCTTGATTTGAACCCTTGCAATTTTAACCCTCTGGCAATTTTAGCCCTCTATTTTATTTTTTAATAATGATATATATCTCTCTGTGTGTGTATGTGTGTGGACTCGTGGCGGCCAGTACAACTCAGGACAGTGCACAACCGTTTCCGAATCCTTCGGGAATCGGATCCTGGATCTTCATTCACCTAACACAGCCCGCGCCGAGACGACTGGACCTCGTGTTGACCGCATACTGGATTGTTTATATATGATTATTAAATTTTAAAATTAAAAACAAATGTATTGATAGTGAAAAAACGATTTATGAAGCACCATACAGTGTTGAAAGGTATTTAGTAGTGGGAGGGGCACCCCGCCCTCTACCACTATGGAGTTGGAGAGGGAACAGAGACAGTTGTCATCCCAATTCGCCTGAAGAGAACCTTGGGAAAGTTCGAAACGCGTCGCGAGAGTATGCCTGGATGACACGGGACCGTAAAAATGAGTACAGCTGCCATCATTTGAAAGGTGGGTGATGTAGCAGAGCCTTGGAAAATTTTCTCTTTGCCCATACAGGCGTCGAGTTGGTCAAAATGGCCACCATCATTGTTGTGAGTGATGTTGAAGAGCCACATAATTTTTTCTCCGTCCCCTGTGACGTCGAGTGTCTCCTCATGTCCATACAGACGTGAGTTATATGCCCCTCACCACATCTACCTAAAACCTAACCTTCGTTTTTTTATAAAATTAAACCCTTGTTGGTATAGCCCTCTTGATTTGAACCCTTGCAATTTTAACCCTCTGGCAATTTTAGCCCTCTATTTTATTTTTTAATAATGATATATATCTCTCTGTGTGTGTATGTGTGTGGACTCGTGGCGGCCAGTACAACTCAGGACAGTGCACAACCGTTTCCGAATCCTTCGGGAATCGGATCCTGGATCTTCATTCACCTAACACAGCCCGCGCCGAGACGACTGGACCTCGTGTTGACCGCATACTGGATTGTTTATATATGATTATTAAATTTTAAAATTAAAAACAAATGTATTGATAGTGAAAAAACGATTTATGAAGCACCATACAGTGTTGAAAGGTATTTAGTAGTGGGAGGGGCACCCCGCCCTCTACCACTATGGAGTTGGAGAGGGAACAGAGACAGTTGTCATCCCAATTCGCCTGAAGAGAACCTTGGGAAAGTTCGAAACGCGTCGCGAGAGTATGCCTGGATGACACGGGACCGTAAAAATGAGTACAGCTGCCATCATTTGAAAGGTGGGTGATGTAGCAGAGCCTTGGAAAATTTTCTCTTTGCCCATACAGGCGTCGAGTTGGTCAAAATGGCCACCATCATTGTTGTGAGTGATGTTGAAGAGCCACATAATTTTTTCTCCGTCCCCTGTGACGTCGAGTGTCTCCTCATGTCCATACAGACGTGAGTTATATGCCCCTCACCACATCTACCTAAAACCTAACCTTCGTTTTTTTATAAAATTAAACCCTTGTTGGTATAGCCCTCTTGATTTGAACCCTTGCAATTTTAACCCTCTGGCAATTTTAGCCCTCTATTTTATTTTTTAATAATGATATATATCTCTCTGTGTGTGTATGTGTGTGGACTCGTGGCGGCCAGTACAACTCAGGACAGTGCACAACCGTTTCCGAATCCTTCGGGAATCGGATCCTGGATCTTCATTCACCTAACACAGCCCGCGCCGAGACGACTGGACCTCGTGTTGACCGCATACTGGATTGTTTATATATGATTATTAAATTTTAAAATTAAAAACAAATGTATTGATAGTGAAAAAACGATTTATGAAGCACCATACAGTGTTGAAAGGTATTTAGTAGTGGGAGGGGCACCCCGCCCTCTACCACTATGGAGTTGGAGAGGGAACAGAGACAGTTGTCATCCCAATTCGCCTGAAGAGAACCTTGGGAAAGTTCGAAACGCGTCGCGAGAGTATGCCTGGATGACACGGGACCGTAAAAATGAGTACAGCTGCCATCATTTGAAAGGTGGGTGATGTAGCAGAGCCTTGGAAAATTTTCTCTTTGCCCATACAGGCGTCGAGTTGGTCAAAATGGCCACCATCATTGTTGTGAGTGATGTTGAAGAGCCACATAATTTTTTCTCCGTCCCCTGTGACGTCGAGTGTCTCCTCATGTCCATACAGACGTGAGTTATATGCCCCTCACCACATCTACCTAAAACCTAACCTTCGTTTTTTTATAAAATTAAACCCTTGTTGGTATAGCCCTCTTGATTTGAACCCTTGCAATTTTAACCCTCTGGCAATTTTAGCCCTCTATTTTATTTTTTAATAATGATATATATCTCTCTGTGTGTGTATGTGTGTGGACTCGTGGCGGCCAGTACAACTCAGGACAGTGCACAACCGTTTCCGAATCCTTCGGGAATCGGATCCTGGATCTTCATTCACCTAACACAGCCCGCGCCGAGACGACTGGACCTCGTGTTGACCGCATACTGGATTGTTTATATATGATTATTAAATTTTAAAATTAAAAACAAATGTATTGATAGTGAAAAAACGATTTATGAAGCACCATACAGTGTTGAAAGGTATTTAGTAGTGGGAGGGGCACCCCGCCCTCTACCACTATGGAGTTGGAGAGGGAACAGAGACAGTTGTCATCCCAATTCGCCTGAAGAGAACCTTGGGAAAGTTCGAAACGCGTCGCGAGAGTATGCCTGGATGACACGGGACCGTAAAAATGAGTACAGCTGCCATCATTTGAAAGGTGGGTGATGTAGCAGAGCCTTGGAAAATTTTCTCTTTGCCCATACAGGCGTCGAGTTGGTCAAAATGGCCACCATCATTGTTGTGAGTGATGTTGAAGAGCCACATAATTTTTTCTCCGTCCCCTGTGACGTCGAGTGTCTCCTCATGTCCATACAGACGTGAGTTATATGCCCCTCACCACATCTACCTAAAACCTAACCTTCGTTTTTTTATAAAATTAAACCCTTGTTGGTATAGCCCTCTTGATTTGAACCCTTGCAATTTTAACCCTCTGGCAATTTTAGCCCTCTATTTTATTTTTTAATAATGATATATATCTCTCTGTGTGTGTATGTGTGTGGACTCGTGGCGGCCAGTACAACTCAGGACAGTGCACAACCGTTTCCGAATCCTTCGGGAATCGGATCCTGGATCTTCATTCACCTAACACAGCCCGCGCCGAGACGACTGGACCTCGTGTTGACCGCATACTGGATTGTTTATATATGATTATTAAATTTTAAAATTAAAAACAAATGTATTGATAGTGAAAAAACGATTTATGAAGCACCATACAGTGTTGAAAGGTATTTAGTAGTGGGAGGGGCACCCCGCCCTCTACCACTATGGAGTTGGAGAGGGAACAGAGACAGTTGTCATCCCAATTCGCCTGAAGAGAACCTTGGGAAAGTTCGAAACGCGTCGCGAGAGTATGCCTGGATGACACGGGACCGTAAAAATGAGTACAGCTGCCATCATTTGAAAGGTGGGTGATGTAGCAGAGCCTTGGAAAATTTTCTCTTTGCCCATACAGGCGTCGAGTTGGTCAAAATGGCCACCATCATTGTTGTGAGTGATGTTGAAGAGCCACATAATTTTTTCTCCGTCCCCTGTGACGTCGAGTGTCTCCTCATGTCCATACAGACGTGAGTTATATGCCCCTCACCACATCTACCTAAAACCTAACCTTCGTTTTTTTATAAAATTAAACCCTTGTTGGTATAGCCCTCTTGATTTGAACCCTTGCAATTTTAACCCTCTGGCAATTTTAGCCCTCTATTTTATTTTTTAATAATGATATATATCTCTCTGTGTGTGTATGTGTGTGGACTCGTGGCGGCCAGTACAACTCAGGACAGTGCACAACCGTTTCCGAATCCTTCGGGAATCGGATCCTGGATCTTCATTCACCTAACACAGCCCGCGCCGAGACGACTGGACCTCGTGTTGACCGCATACTGGATTGTTTATATATGATTATTAAATTTTAAAATTAAAAACAAATGTATTGATAGTGAAAAAACGATTTATGAAGCACCATACAGTGTTGAAAGGTATTTAGTAGTGGGAGGGGCACCCCGCCCTCTACCACTATGGAGTTGGAGAGGGAACAGAGACAGTTGTCATCCCAATTCGCCTGAAGAGAACCT